>BQNB010116324.1:2611-21383 GCA_026074375.1 Tanacetum coccineum
AAAATTAAAACCGAATCAAATCAAAAACTGAATTCACATAAATATATATACCTTTTTATATATTTATATTAAAGAAACCATTAAAACTCTTTTCTATTATAAATATAAAGCTTTTTAGGTTTGAAATGTTTTTTTATGCTAAAAATATATATAATTAAATGAATAAATAATTAAAAATACGTAATTCGGGGTATTTGGTTCGGTTTTCGGTTATTCGATTTGGTTTTCGGTCCGATTTAATACAATTTTGATTCAGTTCGATTTGTTTATCAGTTTTACTAAGAAAATTGAACTAACCGAAACGAATAAATTTAACAACCTAATAGCCCGAACCGATATGAACACCCTACCACAAACTTTGCTATTTGTAGCCTAAGCCTACATTAGTTATTAAAATTGTGCATCGAGCGTGATACATCTGGTCATTGGTTAGATGCGGAGAGTGAGTGGTTAATTCTTATAATACAATCAATTATTGCATGTCTTGATGTTTTTAACTATAACCAATCATCATTAATCTTTTTTATTGCAATCATCTAATTATTATATTTTTCTAAGGCTGGACGGTATGATAACTTTTGAAAAGTGAGTTACCATCCTGGTTACCAAAAGTCCCGCGCAAGTTCGGATACTAAAGGTGAGTCACTCACCTTTCGTTGCCAAAGGTGAGTTGTGTGAGTGTGTGTATTTTTATTATTTTTTATTTTGGTTGTAAGTGTGTGTGGGTATTTAGTATGGTATATTTTATATAAAGTGGATATTTTAATTAAATGTGAGTTTATGGTTGCTATTACGGTTGAAAGGTGAGTTTTAGTGAGTTTTAAAGTTGGAGAGAGAAAGCTGATGTGACGCTGACGTGGAAGGTGAGTTTCACCTCACCATATCATCCAGTCTAATGACCAATCACACTGATTAGATTACATCTATAATAAGTAGCTTATTATATCTATATCTATACTATATTATAAAGCATTTAGAACATTTTATTTTTAGAAAGTCTTAAAAATTCAGACTTTAAAACTTACTTATTATGAAAATATAAAGAAGTGCAATCTTGACAATTAATCTCATTTTAGATAACCATATCTTAGAGTGACATGTGTCACTTGTTAATTAAAAAACCACATTTATTTTTAAATTGAAATACCTTTTTATCTATTTATTTTTTTATGATCTAACTTCATCATATTTTCTAAAATTTTGTGCTCTTTAATTCAACATCCATTTTGATATATTTTTATTAATTTTTAGTCTTTTTTTATTTTTAATGCCCCTTAAACCGCTGCTTTGCGCGGGTACCATGCTAGTATATTATAAAGCATTAGAAAGTCTTAAAAATTCAGACTTTTCAACTTACTTTTATGAAATATTGACCATTCATCTCATTTTAGAGAACCATATGTATTACATCTTAATTAAAAAACCACATTTATTTTTAAATTAAAATATATTTTTATCTATTTAACTCTTTTATGATTTAATTTCAAAATATTTTCTAAAATTTTGTACTCTTTAATTCAAGATTCATTTTCATATATTTTTATGAATTTTTAGTTTTTTTTTATTTTTAGTGTCGTCGAAACCGCTGCTTTACGCGGATACCATCTAGTTATATCTATATACTTCACTGACCTTATAATATACGACTCTCAAAATATTAAAATAATAAAATCAGACGTTGCGGAAGTAGTCCTTGGATTATTTGCCTGTTGCAAAGTTAGTATTTGAGAATTAACTTTACAACGAACCGATAATCCCAAGAACTATTTCCATAAAAATTTCATAAACAATTTACGCAAATAATCTTTAAGATTACCAATTCGTATTAGAGTTAGTCCATCGCGCTTCACGACAGAGCGCAACCTCGTTGTGATATAATTACTCAATTTATACTGACTATTGTTACGTATGTGGTTCATATACCATGCAATGGTGTGAAAGAAAATAAGATATTTGGTCCCATTACATCCAAACAACACACGTTATTATATGATCTGGATATGTCATAACATACTTGTCTCTTGTTTAATTTCTTCCTAAATAAACATCATCAATGTCTTTTTCAATTACCATAACCAAGTCTTCACATGTTTTGCTAGTGTCACTTGAAGAAAAATCAATGAACAATGCATGTTTGTTCTTATATGATTTCGATAAATAAACTACCATACGAGTTTCGAATCTGCCTGTGAATTTGCTAAGTTCCTTGGCCACTTTCCTGTTATGGACGAGACATAGTTGTCGTATCTTACATCTTTCCATAATGAATTGGACATATCATATTCGATTTGTGAATCACAAGCATCGGTAGTTTGATACATTACATATCATCATATGTTTCGATATTTCGAATCATAGTTATAATCTACTTGTTATTCCTCCAACCATTTTTTTCTCATTCCATGTATGATCTATATAGGGTAAGATTTGTTTCTTTTAGATGGTTAGCATTTTTTTAAGATGATGTTTAAATCATACTCGTTGAACCTATTAGGCTAGTATGAAAATAGAAGCATGGCAAAATTCATGGGTAGTATTCGGTTTATATATATAATTTTTTGAACATGTATTCGGTTGTTTCCTTATTCTATTTTACCATGCAAATTGCATGACAATTTGTTATTCAATGAAAACTATGTAGATATAACTGTTAGTACAAAAATCGTGTCGGGTTTGGCAAGGTGTTGAAGTCCATTGTCAGGCCGGGCCTCCAAATGACTTGAATGTTTGATCTTGTACTAGAGCAAGAGAAGTGATGATTTTCTGCACAATTAAAAGTAAACCGTTAGCCTTACCGTGGGGACGGACCCCATGATTAGACTCCGGCATGAGAGTAAGTATTCATATTATCAGAGTATATGTCAGAGTAATAAGAATAAGTGTGTACCTTTTGGGGTGTATTGTGATCCATATTTATAGGTGTCTAGTACTAGGGTTTTCTAGTATTTCAGTTACTTTAGTAGTGGCCAGAGTGGGTCCCTTGTCGGGCAAGGATCCGCGACAATCGTGTTGAACGAACGCAGATGTTTTCTGCGGACGGATCGTCCTATAGGTGGATCCGCGGACGGATCGCTGGGTTCGGGCCGAGGCCCACGCGAGATTAGGTTTTACTATGGTCCGTTATTGACAGGTTGGGCCCAAAAGCCCGAGTAATAATGTGGCCCAAGCCCAGAGGCTTGGTACACCTAGTATACGTCATCAAGTCCCCCCAGTCTAGAATGATATTGCCTGCGGATCATGTCCTGCGTGCGGTGATCAATGCTAGACTTTCGGCTACTTTATTTCCTCCTGGAGTTATCTATTTTTATGCCGTACCGCTTCTGGGTTGGTGACGCTTCAGTGACGTGGAGCGTTGTTGTCCTTTTACCTTCTGACTGGTGACAGCTTTTCACCAGTTTCCCATGCGCTTTTCTATCGTTGATTAGGCAAGTGGTACACACGTGGCGTTATCCAAGTAACGGTAGGAGTAAATATACCCAAAGTATAAATACCCCTCTCATTTTTACTGTTTTTCTCTTCTCGAAATCTTTCCACCGCCATTGTTAATTTCTTAGAGCTTTTACTTCTTATTCCTCGTCCGTGCGTTATTTTCCTCGTTCTCACAGTTTTTCGAGATTCAGGTTAGCATTTATCTTAGTCTGTCTTCTTCAAAATGGCTAATAAACATTCCATTATGACCCGAGAAATGGTAGAGAGCTTTTGCAATAGTTATTATATTCCTGATGAAGTTCATCCTACCGCCCCGGGGCGGGATAGGACTATCACCCAATTTCCTGAGGGTAAAGTGGGTGTCTATACTAGGTTATTTGATTATTGTGGCTATAGGATTCCTCTTACCAAATTTTTTGTAGCCGTTCTCAAATATTTCCGTATACATATTTCTCAATTATCCCCCTTCGGTGCTGCTCGTGTATCTCATTTCGAGGTTTTGACGCGCGTACTTGATCTCGGCCCATCGGTAGCTGTTTTTCGTGCGTTCTACACGCGCATATATAGTGACGGATTGTTTTCGTTTGCGAAACGTTCCCTATCGGCTCCCTCTTGTCTCTCGAAGCCTCCGGATTCTATTAAGAACTGGGCGGACCATTTTTTCTGGGTTGATTCCAGGGTATTCCCTATCTCCGTCCCTTTGTATACGGGGGGCGTGTTGGAGAAGGATCCGGCTCCCCATCTTACCGCTCGTCAAGAGCAGGCTGTTCAGGTCCTTTCTTCTAATAAAGCTCCTTTCCGGCGGTATCCGGAATGTTTTTTAGCTCTTGTGGGTTTGAGCCCTTACTATCCATTTGGTGAAAACACTTATCCAGCCTTTGAGAGACCTGATAGAACGGGTGGGTGAAACTTCGTTTTGGTGGAAAAAAAAGTTTTTTATATTATGTTTTTTATGGGGTTTAATCTTTTGGTATTTATTTTGCAGACATGGGTTTGCTTGACTATGGATTATGATCAATTGTTCTCCACACTCCGAAATATGGATTATGATCAATTGTTCGAGGAGTTCAATGTGGGGGCGGCGCGACAGATTTGTCTTGGGTCGGAGGTGGGGTCTCGTACTGAACATAAGCTGGAACTTAAAGAGAAGCTTTGGGCTAAGTATGATGCTCGGGGTGTGCTTCTTAGGGAAAAGGATGCTGAGATTGCTAGGTTGAAGTCTTTGGTGAAAGAGAAGGAGACGGAGTCCGCGGAGATTCTCCGTCTCCGTGATCAGGTTTCTGTTTTGGCTGCGGATAAATCTTTTTTGAGCGCAGAGGTGTCGGCTCTTAAGAGTGTTGTTTCACAGAAGGATACTGACATCTCCCTTCTTGATTCCCGTGCTTCGTACCTTAAGTCTGCCCTTGATGATTCCCAGGCTGCTTGTACTAAAGCCAAGAACTTAATTTCCACCCTGTCCTCCGAGAGAGATGGACTTGCTTCTGAGGTATGACTTTTATTCCGCTCTTTGTTGCTTTGGTGTTTTGTTTTTTATTATTTTTATTTTTTTTTGTTTTTTACTTAACTTCATACCCTTGCAGGTTTCTACTCTTCATTCTGCTTTTCGTGATTTTAAAGAGAAGATGGAAGCTTTGCAGGAAGTGCATGCCCAGGTGTTGTACAACCGTGTGGCCGATCTTGAGGCACATGTGATGGACGTGTCCGGTCATTTAGAAAGGGAATTTTATCCTGCTTACCTGACTGCTTTGGTCGGACGCAGATGGTTGTTGACGCATGGGGTGGAGCTTACTATGGTTAAATGTTTAAAGTCCCCCGAGTACCAAAACATTCTAGGTCATGCTTTAGGCCGAGCTACGGATTTTGGTATGCAAGAGGGTTTGGCGGCCGGTCATGAGCATGGCGTCGCCGGAACCCCTCTTTCCGCAGTCGTGGCTTAAAATCCGGAGACTGCTAAGGTTAATTTTTTTTGACGCGGTAAGAGCTCTTGAGGAAGCGGACTTTCCTTTGGTTCATTTGTTGAAGTCCAAGAAAGATTCCGGGATGGATGAGGTCTTGGATTGTTTTTTATTGGACGGACCTTTGGCAGATCTTCCTGAAGCTGCTCATCTTCAGCCGTGCCTTGAGCAGCTCTCCGTCCCTATCTATCATGCCGATGTAAATGCTGTTGTCGGGGAGACCTCTTTATCCTTTGCTCTTCTTAACGTTCACACCCGTGCCGAAGGCGCGAAGAAGCATGCCGCGGCTCTTCGTCAGTTAATGGTAGATATAGTTTCTCATCCTTTGTCCTCTCAGAACTTGCTGGGTGAGGCTAGCACTTCTGCGGTTGCCCCCTGCGTTGAGGATTTGGACACGGATGAAGATTTGGGGAGCGTGGTTTGTATGCCCCAACTTGAAGATCCTCGTTTTGAAATTTTGCCGTGACCGCATGTGGTCTGTTACAGCGGCTTGTTTGTGTTTTTGAATTTATTTTATATGCCGTGGCCGTTGCGGCTTTTATTGTAAATTGATATTAACTTTGTAAGTTTAACATCTGATTTGGACGGATTCTTGTAGGTCCGTACCATAACACGTTTTCTAGTGCTATGTTTGCTATCTTTTGTTTATTACTGGTGTACGTTCGTAATAGATAGTCTTGTGAATATTTGTGGGTTATTCTCCCGGTGCTGGGCTTGCAATACCTCTTACGCGCCTGAGCTGATTTTGAGGTTGCTCAATCCTTTATTATACGGGATAATATTTTTGTGGAGCATGGCTCCTTGCATGCACGTCTTAACAATTAATATAACTTTGCAAAGTAAAGACAATTTAAAATTTAAAACTCGTGGGGGTAGCTAATCTCTAATTTTCATTGAAATTCAAAATATTACAAGATGCGAATAAATAAAGATATTGCCCTCCGGAGCATCGTATGTGCCAGGCGAATTCTTACACTTCATGTATATAACACTTTTTGAGATTACAAATATTTCATGTCCTCGGCATTAGCTCCTTTTCCAAGCGACTCTTTAACTTCGTACGGTCCTTCCCACTTGGGTCCAAGTTTGCCTTCGTCCCTGGCATGACTTGCTTCATTGCTGCGGTAGACCATGTCGCCCGGCTTGAAACTTGTGCCGCGGACTCTTGAGTTGTAATATTTTTCCATCTTTTTCTTGCTTTTTGCTTCTTGTATTGCTGCTTGCTCCCTTCTTTCTTCTATGAGGTCTAAGTTGATTCCCAGAGCTTCGTTGTTTTTTGTCGGATCTATCTCCGTAGTCCGGAGTGTTGGCATGCCTATCTCCGCCGGGATGACAGCTTCCGTGCCGTAAGTTAGTGAGAATGGTGTTTCCCCGTTACTTGACTTGATCATTGTACGGTGGGCCCATAGGACGTGCGGAAGTTCTTCTATCCAATCTTTGCTTCTTTCATCAAGCCTTGCCTTTATTCCTTCTCCTAAACTTCTATTTGCTCTTTCAACTAGACCATTCGCTTGTGGGTGTTTCACGGAAGCGAAGCATTGGCGGATGCACAGTTTCTCACACCAATCTTTGAATGGATTATCACGGAACTGTTTTCCATTGTCTGATATAATTTCCCCTGGTAGGCCAAATCTGCAAACAATGTTGTCCCATACGAACTTCTTTACTTGATTGCCGGTGATGGTTGCGACGGCCTTTGCCTCGATCCATTTAGTGAAATAGTCGATAGCGACAATTAAGAATTTGACTTTACCTGGACCTTCCGGGAAAGGTCCGGCTATGTCTATCCCCCACTTATAAAATGGCCATGGAGACGTGATGGGGGTCAAGTTCTGCTGCGGATTCCTTGGGACGGGACGGTGTATTTGACAGTCATTGCATTCCCTTATCAAGTTCCGTGCATCCATATGCATTGTTGGCCAGTAATATCCTGTTCAATTACTTTGGCAACCACAGATCTAGGACCGGAGTGCATGCTGCACGACCCCTCGTGTATTTCTCTTAGGACGTAGTTTGCTTGGAGTGGCCCGACGCACCGGAGCCATGGTCCTAAAAAGGACTTCTTGTATAGGGTTCCATTAATCATGGTATACCTGGCCGCTTTCCGACGTACCGCTCTGGCCTTCTTTTTATCCTCCGGAAGGATTTCTTTTGCCAGGTACTCGCATATGGGTGTCATCCACGTGTTGCCCTCTTCTTCTACTACATCGAGAATTTCCTTTTCATTTATGGACTTTTCCTTCAATTCTTCCACAAGCACCTGTTTGCTAAGATGCGCGAAGCTTGTGGATGCGATCTTGCTTAGGGCGTCTGCCTTCTTGTTTTCACTTCGTGGTATTTGTTTGATGGAAAATTCCTTGAAGCTTTTTGCGAGTGTTTTTACTTTGTTCAAGTACTGAACCATGCCTGACTCTTTGGCAATATAAGAGCCGTTAACTTGATTGGCCACAAGTCTTGAGTCAACGTGTGCTTGCAAATTCTTTACACCCATTTGTTCTGCGATCCGGAGACCGGCTATTAATGCTTCATATTCGGCTTCATTGTTAGTAGCCTCGAATCTAAACCTCATGGCGTATGTGAACTCTGCCCCTTCCGGATTTGTTAGTATCAGTCCCGCTCCGGAGCCGTCTACACAGGACGAGCCGTCCGTGAACAACGTCCATGGCTCCGGTAGTACTTCCGGTTCTGCCATGAGTTCGTCCGGAGACCCTTCTTCCGGTCGTTCCACAATAAAATCCGCCAATATTTGGCCTTTAATTGCAGTCCTTGGTCTATATTGGATATCATATCCTTCTAACTCAAACTTCCATTTCAGCATTCTTCCGGACATTTCCGAGCTTGACAATAGTTGCTTTATTGGTTGATCTGTTATTACAACAACCGTGTGTGCTTGGAAGTATCTTTTCAACCGTTTGCTTGCACTGAGCAGGGCTAACACCAACTTTTCCATAGGAGTATAGTTGACTTCCGGACCTCGTAGGGTGCGGCTTACAAAATATACTGGTATTTGCTTGCCTTCCCGGTCCGTCATCAAGACTGCGCTGATAGCTTCTTTTGCTGCGGCCAAGTATATGATTAGTTCCTCATGTTCCCTTGGTGCGGTCAGTGTTGGGAGTTCTGCAATAAGTTTCTTCATCTGTTTGAAAGCTGCTTCGGCTTCCGGTGTCCATTGAAAATCGCTCTTTTTGTGCACTTTTTCAAGGTTTTGAAAAAAGGTAACGATTTTTCTGCTGATTTTGACAAGAACCTGTTTAAACTTGCTAATTTTCCATTTAGCTTCTGCACGTCCTTGATGCATCTCGGAGATGGCAAGCTAAGGACTGTGTCTGCTTTATCCGGACATGCTCTCAACCCGTTGGTGCTTACTTTGTAACCTAAGAACATTCCTTCCTGCATTCCGAAGGTGCATTTCTTTGGGTTTAATTTCATGTTTATCTACCGGAGGGTTTTGAATGTTTCTGTTATGTCTTGAATGATTTCTTCTTCCGTGCGGATCTTTATAACCAAGTCATCGACATATACCTCCAGGTTACGTCTAATCTGCCTTTGGAATGCCTTATCCACTAAACGATGATATGTTGACCCAACATTCTTTAAACCGAACGACATTTTAGAGTAGCAAAATATCCCTTGGCTTGTTATGAAAGCTGTTTTTTCTTCGTCCTCTTTTGCCATCTTAATTTGGAGGTACCCCTTGTATGCATCTAAGAAACATTTGAAAGGATACCCAGAGAGAGACTCTACCTTCCAATCTATTTTCGGTAATGGGTAGCAATCCTTAGGGCATGCGTTGTTAAGATCTTTGAAGTCTACACACATTCGCCAGGTTCCGTCATGCTTTTTGACCATTACCGGATTAGAGAGCCAACTGTGATAGTGGACCTCTTTCATTATTCTGGCGTCCACTAATTTTTCCACCTCTTCTTGGATTACCTTATTTCTTTCTGGTGCCTGTCCTCTTTTCTTTTGCCTGACTGGTGAATATCCCTCCCGGATATTCAAGCGGTGTTCCGCGATGCTTCGTGGGACGCCCGTTATATCAGCTGGCTTCCAGGCGAAAATATCCAAGTTTTGTTTGAGCAAGGAACATAGTTCTTTCCGTCCCTTTTCTGTTAATGTTGATCCTATGGCAACTGTCTGCTCGGGGTATTCCGGATGGATTGCTATATTTATTTTCTCTTCCAGTACTTGGTTGACTGCGGGAGGCTGGATGCTGGGTCCTGAGATCATAGCACATTCCATAGGAATGACTCTACTGCTCTGTAGCGTTACCGTGCCGCCTTCAACGGGGAATTTTAACATTCCGTGTGCTGTTGATGGTACGGCGCGGATTTTCCTTATACCCGGTCTGCCTATTATTGCATTGTGTTGGGATGGTGACCTGATAATCATGAAGTTCATCCACGCGGAGGTGGAATGTACTTCATCACCTATTTTGACTAGCAAGGCTATCTGGCCTAGTGGCCAAATGGTCTCTCCACTGAATCCGATAAGGTGAGTGGTGGCCGGAACCATTTGATCCCTTATCTCTTTGCGGAGTTTTACAAAGCAATGTTCGTATAAGACTTCTGAGGATGCTCCGCCGTCAACGTATATCCTGTGCACAAAGTGTCCGCCCATTTCGGCTTCGATTATCATTGGTCCCTCCGTTCCGTCTTCTTTCCCCAAAGGTGGAAAGGAAATCGCCGTCTCCGGAGAGAAGCTTTGGGTAATCCTGGGCTTGACCACTCTTTCCCATGGCTGAATCATTAGTATAGCCAAAGGTTTATCCTTTCCGGACGCTTCCCCTTTTTTCGGTGCTTTCGGCTTGTCGTTCTGTTTTAATTCTCTGATGAATTGCGACAATTTTCCGGCCTTGATCATTTCGTCTATTTGCTTTCTCAGCTGAATGCATTCGTTCGTGATGTGTCCCGTATCTGAATGAAATTCACAGTATTTGTTCGGATCCCTTTTCTCTACAGGAGTTACCATTGGGGGTGGGGCTTTGAACTTTCCTTTTTCTAGAGCGAAAATTTATTTTGGCGTTTTTGTAAGGAATGAGAATCTATCTGGCTTACGATCCAGTCTTTGTTTGTTTTTGAAGCCTTTCTTGAAATTCGGTTTGTCCCCCTCCCTTCTGGTTGTTTCCATGATGAGGATGCTTTTCTCCGGCCGTGACTGAATGCAGCAACTTCCCCTTGTAAGAAAGACGTAGTCATTCTATACATTTCATCCATAGACCTCGGAATTCTTTCATATAGACGCTTGATTAACCCAGGGTGGGTTATTCCGTGCATAAACCTGGAGATTCTCATGCATTCTGGAGCTCCTTCTACGTCCATGACTTCTGCCTTGTATCTTTCCATGAAGTCTTCCATAGATTCTCCATCTCTTTGCTTGATGTGATGTATCTCCACCGGATCCTTGATGTGTTTTGTTTGCTTGATGTGATGTATCTCCACCGGATCCTTTCCGGAGCTCCTTCTACGGCCGTGACTGAATGTGTTTTGTTTTGTTTGCATAGTTAGATTCATAAATGAAATCCTCATCAGTGATATCCTTGTATGTGCTTGGAAAGTAGTTCCATGATAGATATTCCACAATAGTGTTATATCCATACCCGTCTAGCAATCCTTGTACTGATGGCCCCTTAAATATAGGAACACTTGCTTTTGATGGCCCTTTCTTATCATTTGAGTTGTCTGAACTAAGCACAATTTTTTCTACAAAAGAAAAATAAGAATAGTTACCTTAGCACACATCCTGTAACGTATGTTTAAGTTGATAATCAATGCTGGTTAGACACACATTTGTCAATTAGATAAGCAAAACCAACAAGTAGAATAAGCACATAATATCTATACTTCATTAACCAAAACACAAACCATTCTAATATCAAAGAAATTCAGTAACAGGCATATTGTTTTACAAGCATATCAACATCTACTACCATTACATAAGGACTAAAATACCAAAATACATAAAAAGGTAAAATCAACTTCCCCTGCTAATCTTCCTTTTCCCCTTTTTCTTTTCTACACAAGTCATATGTGGGGTTATCTTAACTCCAAAGGTCTTGCTAAGAATAGCATCCCAGGTTTTAGCATTTGCAATCCCAAGTACATAATTTGTTATTGGTATAGGGCTTTTGACAATGAGGGTTTTAGGTGATGTTTGTAGCTTAGCCTTTGACCCACATGCTTGTACTTTACCCTTAGAAGATGCATCAGATGCGTGTGCTTTAGCCAACATACTTGCTTTAGCCTTTAAAATATCAAAGAAAGAAGATTTCTCATTACTTCATGATTTTAAACCCTAGAACTTGCCATTGTCCATGTACTCATCTGATAAATAGTTGTTCCATTTTAGCAAACTCTTAGGTGGTCTTGTATATTCTAGAGAGTCGTAATCAATCTCCTCAAAAGTGCAAATTAGAGAAGTACTAGCTGAGTCTGAGCTATTTTTGTTAGAGTCTGAGTTGTTGTTGTCTAAGCTAGTAACTAAATTTATTGCAATGATTTCTGCAAGGTAACAACAAACTCCCAAACAAGGAAACTTCTAAATTGGATCATATCCAACAAACTCATTTATGTCCTATATTAAGAAAATAATCTAACAAATAAGCATATAAGCTAAAATATAAGTAGAAAAGCTAAAATATAAGTAGATAAGCTAAAATATAAGCTTCGTATCTAACACATAAGAAGATAGCTAACTCATAAGCAGCTAATCTAACATATAAGCATATAATGAACATATAAAGATGTTGCGGTGTCGTAGGGACTTCTCAAGAAGATTTTACAAACTCATATGCAGCGCACCTTTATTAGTTGTTAGTATTGTATAGAAACACTCCGGGGGGTTGTTATCGTTCTCTCGAGGAATAGGTTGGGAAGGCTTGATCACAGTCTAACATAATTCTAAGGGTTGAGAGAATATAATTTTTTGTATTTTTATGTTTTATAGAAAGCAAGTAAATCGTATATTGGAGAGATTGGTTGGTTTTAGCTATTAAACTAAATATAATCTACACTATTGGTGATAATAATAAGATAAAAGATTGTGTTTATTTAATCACATATTACTCTCTAGATTGCTTCTCCTAGTGTTGTTGCCTTGTCACCCTTATGATGATCTGTGTAACTATTTCCTAAGTCATGAACGAATTACACGAACCCGCCGTCTAATTAGTATTCTGTAGAGCAACTTTACAAGTAAGGCTTGTATGAAGACTATTACATGGCCCCTGGGATTACACTATGTGCATGTGAAATATATTAAAGTTAGGATCAACCATATTAGGGGCAAGGTAATAAGTATGAAGACTATTAACGATGGTTATCTGTCTACACATATGGTTTCCCTAGACATATCAACATCGATATAGACAAAAGCTGGTTTTCTAAGACCTAACATGCACATCCATCACAAAAAGAAACACCACTAAGATCTACATTCTAGGTTTCATATAATCATAAATAAAAACAATAGAAGGTTTAGCCTAGCATGTTAAAGATAAAGCAAGAACATAGATGAATCAAACAACACATAGACATATTGAATGATTAAATAAACCTTAGTTAATTAAAATATGAGTTGGAGGAAGTACAATAGGGTTTTTAGGCCCTAAATTCGTCCCTAACAGCTGCTAAACGAACTAGGGTTCGTACCCTCTTTTTACTCTAAGTTACACACTCAAAACCCTAAATTTAGGTTTGTATATATAGGAAAAATGCTATGACAGCATCGCGTTTTAATTATGACATCGTCATGAAAGAGAATATTTTAGATAATAGGCTGGGTCGTATGCTCTAACGCCGTCTTGGAATCTTGTGACGTCATCTTGATCTTCATGGTGATGGCGTCACGTTGTATCTGTGACGCCGTCTCCAACCACTGTAGATAAAGTCTTGATCAATGTTAGTGTAGGTCCATAGTCTTGTCTGTTTCTTCTCCAAATGAGCCCAAGTCACATGTAATTCTTTCAAATTCCTTCCAAATGAGAAATACCTGAAAAGGAACGATTAAGTACCTATTTTGGGCATAAATTCACAATTTAGGGGGTTAAACGACCCCGAAAAAGTATATAAAATGACACCTCATCAAATACCCCTACACTTGTGATTTGCTTGTCATGAAGCAAATGGGCTTTTCTACCTAGACAATAACAATATGAGGGGTTATTTTACCAACTCTTTAAACATATTTTACAACACAACTACCTAGACCTCGTAATTAAGAGCACAGAAAATATATACTAGCACCTCACATAAGTGTTTAGGGATTCTCCCTTTTACTTGGTTGTATAATAAATTATAACATAAAGGGGAAACAGAAAATCAACACTCGTTACCTATCATAGCATACAAATTACCATAGGCTTGGTAAAGGATCAAACCTCCACCGCTAGGCGCAAGCATTATTCATTACTATCTAAGAGGTCTTTTATAAAGGGTTATGGGGTGTAGGTGTAGGATAACATATAATGAAACAGAAACGGATGGGATACATTTTGGTGAATTTAGAGTGGAAGGGTTAGCTAATTATTTACATGAATACACTTGGTTTAGTTGTTAAGCCAAGACTCGGACGAAGATATACAAACTCTACACAACTCTACATCAATCTCTTTCTTTTTCTTTTCTATTTTTCTACTTTTTTTAAATAACATAATACATCACATGGGGTTAATAATACGTACCCTTACACTTGAGCTTTTACATGCTCGATATTTACAATCTAACTAATGACCCAATTTGAGGTGGATCAAAATAACATAGAGATCATCTAAGAAATATATGAGGGTAT
This sequence comes from Tanacetum coccineum, assembly GCA_026074375.1. Taxonomy (NCBI): domain Eukaryota; kingdom Viridiplantae; phylum Streptophyta; class Magnoliopsida; order Asterales; family Asteraceae; genus Tanacetum; species Tanacetum coccineum. Next base: position 16,783 of record BQNB010116324.1, read on the forward strand.
TGACTTAACTTTTCTCCCCCATTCTTTCGTGAAATAAATACTACCATAAATCCCGATCATCCTAAAACAGTATTTATAAGGATAAGGGCTTAGCAACCGTGTACTCAACAATTAACTTGGGTTAAAACAATAATGTACTAGAAATTAGTACATAAAAGGTAGGCTAAGGCGATTTGGGTGTAATGATTGGTTTAAGGGTAACAATGCTCTTCATTAATAATATGGAATCCACTAGAAAATTACGAGAACCATGAAAAAGGATAGGCTCAAAGGGTTGTACTAGGGATATCCTGCACTAAAAATGAGTGCATGGCAAGGGTGTGGGATAGTTATATGATCAGTGTGACCATCATAATAATTATAGGTTTAAAACATAGGTTAATCCTAATGCCTCATATCAAGCAAATCCTAATACTTACTATGCGGTCTCGGGATGCATCACAATAACAAATTCTAGAATTTAATACACTACCAGTACACTCTCATAATCCTAAAGTAACCAATACCAATGTTCTAGAAAAGGCAACAAAACCACGCATACACATCCGTAACGACGGAATAGACATACATGATTGCTCACTCCTTAACTTGAACAAGCTAAAGGTATAATATCTAAGGGCGAACCTCACGTTTTGGGGGTGGGATAAGAGGGTTTTTGTTCTAGTAATATAAATTCCTATCCATGAGACGCTAATAATACTCGGTTTTTGTCGGTATGTGTCGTAAAAAAATTAAATTTGGGTAAAAATTACCTCTTATGCTATGTTTCTATATATTACTCATCATTTTAAGAACAAAGCAAATGGAAAATGAAAGAATAGTTTCTAAGGCGTATTTTCCCCCTACACTTAAGTTGAACATTGTCCCCAATGTTCTTTATAAGTACCCGTTAAACGAATAAAGGGAATAAAAAACAAGGAAAAGAAACTAGTACTCCCCTGGTTTACTCAATAATGGAGAAGAAACATGTGATAGCTGGTTAAATCGTCCTCCAAGAATCATCTAATGAAACTTCCTAAGAACTTCCAAGCTTCTTCTCATCAAATATAACCTGTAATCAAAGACAAAGACAACTATACCAAGCATAAAATTTGCGATTTACCAATATACAATGTGAATTTAAGGTTTGACTCGATAAAGCAATAAAGATAGGATGAGAGAATTGTTAAACTCATTAGGTTTTGCAGGTTTATAACAGAAGAATACATATATTAAATGTTATGCAAGTTTTATTTTCAAAAATAATTAAAAACTTTAAGTTTTCTTGACCTGGGCGTTTGACGACGTCAGGGTTTGTGTGACCCCGTCATCGGTGACGTGGTGATGGTATCGCGTGTTAATAGTGACGCCGTCTTCACAGTCTGTGAAAAGGAAATTTTTGTTTTTGATGAAAAATTTCCTGCACTTGATTTCATAAGTTAATTCATGTGCAAATTGCTGCATAACACCTGACATTTAACAATTCAATCACATGACTCGAAACTGGCGCAAATTAATCTATACAATTCATTTAACATGTTTGAATTTGGCTCAAAAGCCGGATAAATTCCCTTACACTTATTGTTTGCAAACTGCCTTTGATTGAAATTAAGACGAGGTTAAAGACAATACAAAGCATAATTACAAGACAGTTCAAACATAATAAAACAAACTATGCAGAATTAAAACACACAAGACACTCCTAATTTGTAGGAAAAGTAAATTGGGTTGCCTCCCAAGAAGCGCTTTTCTTTATTAACGAGTCTTGTAGCTAGACTCAAAGTCACACGTCCTTATGTAACTTCTCCATCATCATCCATTCCTATAGAAGTGTCCAAGTTGAAGATCTCTCTTGGACTTTCTCTTCGAGAGCTTCCAATTAGTGGGGCTTGATGAATGGTATTTGTAAATTCCTCATCCATCGGGGCAGAGTCGATCAATCTAATCTTGGCATGCCATGCTCCATCTCCGTTTTTGGGTGGGCTGTCCCAGTTAATTGATTTTTTAATTAGGTTCTCTGATTCCCACATGTTACACTTAAGGTTAATGGGTATGGCTCGTAGAAATTCTATCATTCTCCTAAACACTAAGGTATCCTTAAAAGGATTAAGCTCGGCATCTCTAGAAATTTCCCATTCTCCGGGCAAATGGCAGTCTAAGAAGTCCTTCCTAGCATAATAAGGGGTTTGTGCGCCTACTACGTCCGAGCTAGGTCATGGTTTGTAGGATTCCCTTTTTCCAAGTGTGGTCCAATAAGGTGCTTCCTCCTCACCTAAGTCTACTCCTTTTACACTGAATACTGACATATCGATTCCTTCTCCTACAGCTATTTTAGCCATCCTACAATCTATAACTGCGTTGGCGGTAGCTAGGAATCCTCTTCCTACAAGCAAAGGAGTCTCGGGGTCTTTCTTCATATCAATTATGTAGAAGTCATTTAATACTTTTAGTTTTCCTATGTGGACTTCTACGTCTTTCACAATCCCAACAGGGTAGGATTTGGTTCCATCAGCCAACCCAAAGATATGGTCAGTCTCTTCTAATTGTCCAATGTTAAGCTTTTTGAAGAGGTAAAGAATGATTATGTTTACGCATGATCCTAGATCGGCCAAGGTGTCAAAAGGTTTTGAATCCCCTAGTCTACAAGGTAGAGTGAATAGTCCAGGGTCCTCTATTTTCACAGGTATCTATCCTTGGACAAATGCTGATCCATTTTTGCTTAGTTATAATCTCTCTACGTATTTGTCTAATATGGTGTTATAGATTAGGGGGCGTGAGCTAGGACTTCAAGAACTGGTAGGTTAAGATGCATATCTTAGAATTCATCTTCAAGAGTTGGTTCAGGCTCTTCTGGTTGTGATGGTTTATTTTCAATCTTGGGTTGCTACAGGCTGGTTTGGGAAATGGTTGCCTCCTTGAAATATGCCTTGATAGCATTGATTGAGTTGAAAGGGTGAGATAAAAATTGGGGATCGATAGTTGGTTAAGAACGAGCAGACAAAACCAGGGTAGTACCCAGTTTCGGGTTCTCAACCGTATTGCTAGGTAGTGTGCCTGCTATTAGATCGGTGATTGCCTTCAACACTGTGTCTATTTTGTTAGTCATCTCACCTTGTTGTCGTTTGAAATTGGCTCCAACCTTGGACAATCTAGCGTCTTAAGATGCCATGAATTCAAAAACAATTCCTTCTATATTTGATTGATTGTTAAAATTTTGAGGACGATTGTTGAAGTAATGGTTCGGGATTGAACCATTAGATTGGAACCAGTAGGTGGGTTTGAAAAATTGTTTTGGGAATTTTGAGGTTATCTCCAGCTAAGGTTCGGGTGACTTTTCCATGATGGATTATAGGTGTCACCAAGATTGTTTTTCTCGGGTTTAAAGGTATACCGTTTACCTCCCGCTTCATTGGTATGCGAAGATGCGTATTCAACAAAGGCTTGTTCGGGGTTTTCTATGCAATATTGAATGTCATGGGGACCACCGCAAATTTCACATGGGGTAGTGATTTTATTAACTTGGGTAGGTTGTGTCAGAGCAAGATGAGCTTCCATCAAGCGTTGGACTTGATTTTCGAGCTCGATTAGACGGCGGTCATATGTACTCGGGACATCTTGAGGCAATGTGATTGCCTTGACTGGCTTAGGGAAATCCCTTGGGTCATTCCAACTTTCATTGTCATAGAGGGTGAGGTCCTCTAATAATGCCAAGGATTCTTTAGCGTTGAGGTCATGAAGCTTACCACCCATCGATTGGTCAATGGTTCGTCTTGTGACGGGATTGACGTGGTCATAAAAAATTTAGACTTAGAGCCAAAGGTTAATGCCATGATGAGGGACTTTTTGGAGTAAGTCCTTGAAACGAGTCCAGGCTTCGGATAGAGATTCTTCATGATGTTGTTAGAACATCAGGATATCATTTCAGAGTTTTGCAGCCCTTCTCGATGGAAAGAATTGAGCAAGAAATCGGGTAGTAAGATCCTTCCATGTAGAGATGGATCGTGCAGGAAGGCATTCAAGCCAATTGCTAGCTTGATCGCGTAGGGAAAATTGAAATATACGCAAATGCGTTCTTTCCTTATTTTCACCATCAAGGTCAAGTGAGTCCACAAGTTTAAGGAAATCCTTCAGGTGTTGGTTTGGATCCTCAGACCGAAGTCTGTGGAATGAGCATCCGTTTTGCACCAACCGGATGGTGTCGGATCAAAGAGGTACCACGTTGTTCCCTTTAGGGAGCTCGATGGTATTCCTATTTCCTTCATGGCTAGGTTTAGAGTAATCTTCTAGAGTACGGATTGGATTCTCGTCTCCCATGGTGGTTGACGAGAATGGGTTACGAAATAGATAACACAAAGAAAACATAGGCTACAAGAAAGCTAATATGTGAGAATTAAATCTTACTTGAAAGGATTCAAGCAAGTAGAACTAAGCTGAATAATGATCAAAACCTAACTATTCCTCATGCAACAGCACCAAAAACTTAATGCGGTCATCGTAGGACTTCTACAAGAAGTTTTACAACTCCTTAGGCAGAGCACCTAATCGTTGTAGTAGTAGTATAGGCAAGACTCTAGGGGTTGTTATTATTCACTCGAGGAATAGGTTGGGAAGGCTTGATCACG
>BQNB010116325.1:0-21383 GCA_026074375.1 Tanacetum coccineum
TTAAAACTGTTGGAGTTTGGGAAGTTAACACATTTGGTCCTTGTCTTTCTTTTCTCTCTTTCAAGTTATAAATAACTTTCGAAAATAGCAAGATTGGTCCCTGGAGATGTTATAAAAGGAATCTTGGCAAAGGCTTTGGGCTTTTGGAGCTTTGGCTCTGTACTCTTCTGATTCTCGTGTCCGGGCTAGCTCGTTTTTGAATGTTTTCTTGATATTTTTGACTTATCCATACCTGCACACACAAAACACAAATACAAGCATATTTTTGCCATTTTTGGTCTGTTTTGGTTTAATTGGGTCTTTTTAGGTACAAACGGATATGTGTATTTTACACTTATCAAAGAATGAAAAAGAAATGTAAGGATAAAGGGTGTAAAGAAAGAAGCCCTCCATACACTTAGACAGAAACCGGGTTAATACATAAACTGTCGGAAACACTAAGGTGTTGTTTGACATTGAAGACTGTCATGGACCCAGTGACGCTATGCACAACCCTCCCTAGCCACTCAAGGTCGGAAAGACTTTGTTTCAAAACTCACGGAGATACACTCATTTCTATTGACTTTCTCACTCCGAGTTAGTTGATATTGAAAAGGTGGCACTCAGCTCCAGCCTCCGATCACTAAAATTAAAAGTGCACTATTGAGTCTAGAGCCAAAAGAGATCATCCATTAATCTCATTAGGACACTTGTCATAATTTAGCTTGTTATCTCACACAATGTGAATATCAAGTAATATCATTAGAGTCCTACGCAAGATCCTTGTGATTTTTCCAGAACATCAGAGTGAATTCATTGACAATGAAGATGGAAATCCTGCTTGAGCCAACATTAAACAAGCTCAAGGTAGGTGACTTGTGCGATTCTTATGAATCAAGCTTGTGACAACTGGAAAGCAACAATGGTGTGATTCTTTATGAATCAAACTTGTTCCAGGTTATGGATCAACGGTTAAAGAATTTTGAATTGTTTAAAACTCTCGATGTGTCACAAAACCACTTTAGCAAGTGACACATCGATTGATTTTCAAATCGATTTTCTATATCAATCGGTGAGATAGTAACTCACTGGTTCACTCTTATCGTGCTGTCTGCTTTGAGACGTTCCGATAATGAGAACATGCTGAGTACGATGAATCTAATACTTATGTGTTAGAAAGATTCAATACTACAGCTGGAAATCCTGTCAAGAAGATTCTTCTTAAATTGAATCTATCTGATCACAGGTCGATCCTCACGGATTTGAAGGTTACTCCAACCAAACCTGGGCGAATGACAAAGCCATATTCGTCCCCCCGCTTTATTGCTAACTGTTTTAATGCAGGATATTTAAAGATGGAGGTGGAGGTACATATTCCAGCTGACTCACAAGATCTATAGCCACATGCTCATACCCGACCGACAAAACATAAAGACATCATGAAAGCTCAAGTACATGTTTCAAGACTTTCGCTACTCTGATACCTGACGAAGTGTTAAAGTTAAAGAATTTCAAGAAAGATGCAACATTAAAGCTTTCCAAATCAACAAATCAAGAAAGGTATGAGCATGTCGGTCCAGAAGTCGCAAGTTCACAAGATGGAAAAGTTTCAAGATGGCGAAGAGATTGTGCTTGGTTGATGATCTCAAGATGCTCAAGATCACAATGTCAAATACAAGTTCAAGGAACAAGCTCAATCCAGAAGTCAATGATCACTACAACATATTCACAAGAGAAAGTCAAGAGTACGAGCTAAAGACTAAAGATGAAGCATAGTATGCTAGGTTTAAAGTTTTGTAAATTGGAGTGACCTCCCTTAGGGGGAGATTGTTGGAAACACAAAAAGTGTCGGTCACTTCCAAGTTGTAATAGTCTTAGCTCGTAGTTAGTGTAATGATTAGATTAGTAATCTAGTCCGGCCCAAGGCCCATGGGAAGCCCATCATAGCCCATGGGCCGGCCTATGTAACTATATAAGCCCTCTCCTAGCCTTGGAGAGGGGTTGGTTGTTTTCATTTTCCATTTCACACACATAATACAATTCATCCATTCCATCCATCACAACCCACATCTCTTTCTCTTGTTCTTGGTAGATCATTAGATTACATGTTTCTTCAATTGGTATCATCATGGAGTGGTGTGTTTAAGCAGTACTAAGTTGTATTGGCAGTACTAACTTTATTCTGGCAATACTAACCTAGTTAGTACTGTTAGTTATATCTTGAGCAGTACTAAGTTCTTGAACTAGAAGTAGTAACTTGTGAAGAATTATTCCTAAGAATCCTCCCCTAAACTTGTGATTTACCTTCGAATCTTAAGTTTCTTCTGAATCAAATCTTCTAGTCTGCATTGCTGAGGATGCTTCCAAACATACTTCTACTATTGTATTTGTGACTTGACAAACCTGATGAGTTCATAACTCATTTCACTTTGATGATCAACTTCTAGCCTTCTACTCAACATTTTTGAAAGAGTATCTTGTGACAAAGGATATTTATTTTGTACCATCGTGTGAATCATAAGACCAATATCCATTAATAGCACATGAACTCCACAAAAATCAAGTAACTTCCAGCTTATCAGATTTCAGTCTTGTTGATTTCTCCATATTTCATCTTCTTCATTTGGTTCAATCATTGTCTTCATATCTTCCAAAGTAATAAGTTATAACCTTCTAGACTTCTTGTCTGAAATATTTCCTTGACCAATCTGTACAGTTCCAGCACATCTTGCCTATCAAAATCATAATGCATTGCACTAAATATCTTGTAATGTTTAACACTTCTATCTACTCTTTTGATTTGATAATAGTATTTATCAATTAACAGAATCTGTGTCTCTCAGTCAATGATTAGATACTTTGTTGCTAATGAATCAACATTAAGACTTTCATCTTCTGGAACAATGTCCAAGTAAACTTGAAGTTCTTCTTTCTCAGTATCATCTTCTAACTTCTGTTTCTTAGAACTTTCTTCACTAAGAGTTTCTCTTGCTCTTTTTCTAGCAAGTGATTTCTTTCTTCTTCCTTCAGCTTTCCTAGAACTTTCCTTCACAACTTGTTCAGCTATAACATCATCTTGCTGAACTGGTTTTAAAGATTCTTGTTGAAGATCAAATCCTGATCTCTTCATAACTTCCTTTTCAATCGTAGAACCCATAGGAATAAAAGCTTGATTTTGATCCCATACTCTTTTAAATATAGGTCTAATGTATTCATAACTTATTTCCTTGAAGCGACTCATCTTGTATCCACCTTGATTCTTCAGATACATACACATGTTCTTCCTTACTTCAGCCACAGAGAAAGGTCTATTTTGAAGTGTATGATATCTTAGCACATCAGGATCACTCTAATTAATATCATGAGCTTTTACAACTTTAGCTTCAACTTCTTCCCTTTCATCCAACTGCCTTTTTAATTGTAAAGCTGTTTCAAAATCATACTTCTCTTGTTCTTGTTCTGCTTTAGCTTTTGCTTCCTGTTCAGCATTGAATCTGGCTTGTTCTTCATCTTGTACCTTCTTGGCTAACTCTTCATCAATGCTCATTTGAACTTGAACCCTCTTCTTGATTTTCTTTGGAGGCTCAAACTCTTGCATAATTGCTTTGCCTTTGTCCTTTGCCTTTACACCAGCAGTACTACGCAATTCACTAGCAGTACAAACATCAGCATTACTAACTAATCTACTGGCAATACTAACTTCACCACTGCCAGTACTAACTTCTCTTCTTCTTCTGGTGTAAGTTTGAACATTTTCAACACTTCTTCTTCTTCTAGCTGCATCTGCAAGAGCTGTAGCTGCACTAAAAGCTCCTAACTGCTCTCCAGGTTGATCACTAATCTGAGTATCATCAAACCTCCCTTGATCTGCAGCATGTGAAGGAACCAAAGAAATTCCAGCATCCAAGTCTAGTTCTTCAATCAAACTCCTCCCCTGTTTGGAAGGATCCTCCTCATCATTAGAGATCACAACCTTGGTTCTCCTCCTAGCTTGGCTTATCTTGATAGTCTGCTCTAACTTTTTCACCCTTTTGATAAGCTTTGTAAGAGCATCATTGTAAGTCTGTTTTGTTTGCTTTAGTTCAGACTCCAAGCTTTCAACTTTCTTGGTTAATGAGGTACAAAGAACCGTCAATTCATTAAGTGATAAACTGTTGATCCCACGCCTTGATCGATTCTTTACGTTGTAAAGTGTTTGTTACCTTGGATGAATCCAAAATAACAATGGTTGAGACTTTGTTTGTATACCAAAGTGTATGCGGAATCTACACTTTGATACTCTAGAGGTAATTATCAATGGAACAGTAACAACCAAAGAACAATGAATAAATCACAAACTGCTTCAATATTATTAGAATAATACGAGTACTCTTGTAGTACTAGGGTTACAAACCTTGAAGCTATTCTTTCTCTCAAATGTATCTAAAACTCTTAAGCATAAGCAACTCTATATCAACCTTAAACTAGGATCTCCTTTTATATAAACAAGGAGTCCTTTACAAGATAAAAGCCGAACTATATGGAAGTTGTTACAATTCAAATACAAATAGAACAGATATACATTCCTTAATTTTCTCTTTGCATCCTTATCTTCAAGTCAGCAGCTTCGACCATCAGCAGTATTAATCTTTCTTCTAGCAGTATTAACTAACTCTGGCAGTACTAAGTTTGTACTGGCAGTACTAACTCTATTAGTACTGTTAGTTATACCTTGGCAGTATTAACTCTTGTGAAGATTTATTCCCAACAATCCTCCCCTAAACTTGTGATTTATCTTCAAATTCCAAGTTTCTTCTGGATTAAATCTCCTAGCCTTCTTCCTTTGCTGATGATTCTTTTAAACATCCTTCTGATTCTGCACTTGAGACTTCATCCAACTTTTAAACATCCTTCTGCTTCTAAACTTGATTCTTTTAAACATCCAACTTTTGTCTCTTAACAGTTTCCTCTTTTCTTGGAAAGAGATTTCCTTTCCTTTTTGCACCGGTATTCATTAAACAACTTCTTCCCATTCCTTCTTAGTGTATCAACATCTTCTTCCTCAATCTTTTCAGGAGACTTCATCTTTTTAGGAGACTTCATCTTTTCAGGAGACTTCATCTTTTCAGTTCCATGCTCCATAGGCTCAATGTGTTGATTAAAATCCCAAATCTTTTCAAATATTGGCCTAATCTCATTATAAGACATTCCCTTGAAGTCACTAATCTTGTAGTTTCTCTGATTCTTCAAGTATTTGATCATATTTCTCCTTGCCTGGGCAACTGTCTTTGGCTTTATCTTTAGAGCATGATACCTGATAACTGAAGGATCATTCTAATCTATCTTCTTAGTAGACTTGGCTTCAGACATAGCTCTTTGTCTTTCCATTTAATCCCATGTCCTTAGCAAGTTTCTCATTCTTGCAATATGTGCCTTTTGTTCTTCATTCATTTGTTCTTCTAGTCTGATGGCTTCAACAAAACTTAACATTTCTTGTTCAATCTCCTTCTTAGACATTTTCTTGGGCTCAGACTATGTCATTATTGCTTTTCCCTTATCTTTTTTTGTCCTTTTCTCTTCACTCCTCCTGCTATAAGTAATAGTTCTTCCAGCAGTACTTATATTTTCCTCTGCAGTACTAACTACTAGAACTGCACTAGCAGTACCTTTTGTTGCAAACCACAGTACTAATTCACACTCCCTTTCCTCACGTCTTCTTAATCTTGAATAGACTTCCAGTGGAGTCACTTTCTTTGAATAAAGGGTTCATTTTCAGTACTAGCCTTTCACTTGAAACTTCTACATCAATAACTCCTCCCCTGTTTGTAAGAATCATCTTCAATGTTCTTCATCATCTGAATGAACAATCCTAGCTTTTCTCCTTGCTTTCCCAGTCTTGATTTGAGACTCTAGCTTCTTGATCCTGAGAATGAGCTTAGTAAATGCAGAACTGTAGCTTTTCTTTGTCTTCCTCAAGTCATCCTCCAAGACTCCAATCCTCTCAGATAGTTTTGTGATAAACCAAAAATCCGTTCAATTCCATCAAGATTCAAGCTACCCTCCATCACTTCCTAAGTAGAGAACAACATGGAGAGGTGATCAACGGGGTAGAGGAAAGTGGTGTTCCTACGCCAGGTGATGATTTGTGGTGTGGGAGTTTGTTTGTGTTGGTGATTGGTTTGTGTTTGGTGATTGTTTTTTTGGTGATGGTTGTGGATATTGTGAAAGTTTTTTTGTTGGTGATGTAGTGATCAGCAGCAGTGGTATTAATAGGATAGTGTGAGTTGAAGGTTCAGTAACGAGGTAAGGTGAATGGGAAAGGTTAGAGGATGTGATTCATGAGAAGCGAAGTGAAGGTGCAGAAACAATCTAGCATAGTAGGGAATAAAGGTAACTTCCTGCCTGAATACCCTTTAGTAGCCTCTTCAATGTTGTTAAAAAAACTTTGTTGCTAAAGAAGGGTATACAGAGATATGTTTTCTTGAGTGTTTTTTGTTGAAGTTGGTTTCCTCTGCATATCAGCAATTTGGAATGAACCTAGGTAACTTTAAAAAACTTACGGGGGCTAGAAATATTAGACACCATATGCTCAAAAATCATCCTAGAAAAATTATATTTCCTATTGGTAGCTAAACAGATAACATCAGTGGCAATGTTACTACTCAACTGCTCCTAAGCAGTCTTCTTTGGGCTAAGGCAATGAAGAATATTATGAATAAGAAACCTCCATTGAGGTGAAAAAGCACCCTTTTGAAAAGTTAACTTATCTGAATCAGTGTGATATCCCATAAGTGCCAATTGCTCAAAAATCTCCGAGTTGGGAATAGAAGAAATACCATCTTGATCATCCAACTTGAGATGTCGTCTCAAAGATGCTTCGGTGATCGACATTGAGTGACCATCAATGGTAGCAGTAATCTGAACTTCTCCATTGTCATTAGTAGTAGCTTCAGCAGACCTCCAAAACTGTTTGATAAAAGAAACATAAACATCTGGCTTCTTTGTGAGGGCATAGCAAATGTGACTTCGATTTAGGAAATCGATGACTTAATGAAACCCTGCACTTCCTGTAGATTTCTCTAAAAACGCTACCATGTTGTGCTTGTCATAAAAATCCAAATTTGCCATGAATAAAGCTGTGAGTAATCGAGTGGGCAAAATGAACGTGAGGAAAATATATGAAGTTTTTGGAGAAAGTTAATTAATATTTAAATAGAGAAAACGTAGAGATAATGGCTGTGACCGACTAAAGAATATGAGTTTATCGACATTAATCAAACTTATATATAGAAAGTGAATCACGAAAATGTCCATATTTATCAGAACCCCTATATCATAGGAATTCTGGGCAGAATTAACACAACGCTCTATAAATTAAATGAAAAATCAGTTAGGCCCAAACAGTACTAACGGTCATCTAGGCAGTACTAAATTTGGTCTAGCATTACTAACAAAGCCTAGCAGTATAACTTCTCCACCGCAAAAAGCAGTACAAAACTCCAAAACTTTTGAAACCATCAAAAAAAGCTCAACAATATCTCTTCTGTTTTAAGAGCTCACATTCATCTACCCTCAATTCTTTTAACTCACTTTGCACTCTGTCTGTTTTTCACACATCTCTCTGTCTATTTTTAAGCTCACCAATTCTCTTTATTCTTTTTTTGGCTCACCGCGGAGAGCGGGCCGAGAGCACGCGTGAGCGAGAGTTGTTGGCAAACCTACCAGCCATTAACGGATGTTAAGTAATCTTTTACACAACAGCCGTTTGCTTTGGACCTAGCCAATGCTCATTTGTTAAAAACATGTGCATTGATGACCATATATTTTTGAGTAAACTTTCAACTATCGAACGGATTTGAAAGTCTTTACCAATATCCGAGTTGCTTTGACTAGCCAATGCTTCATTGTAAAAAACATGGTGTGCAATGATGAACATATAGTTTTTTTTTTAGTAAACTACAACTATCAACGGTTTTAGAGAAGTCTTTACCAATAGCCGTTTACTTTGGACTATCAATGCGTCATTGTAAAAAACCTGGTGCATTGATAAACCATATAGTTTTAGTGAGTAAACTATCAACTATCAACGATTGATAAGTCTTTACCAGTAGCCGTTTGCTCTGGATAGTCAATCTTCATGTCTAAAAGACATTGTGAACTGATGACCATTTGTTGTGTCGGTGTTTAAAACCAACACTTGAAGAACAAACAACCATCCCCCCTCAAATTAATGAACCATGAGTAACCAAATTCACACTTCATTGCTTTATACTGAAAGAGTTTTAGCTCAGAACCACGAAAACATAATCGTAACCATTTTTCTTAGTTCAGCATAATAAATGTAACTAACAGCTTAACAATGAGACTAGAAATAACTAAGCATACTAACTATAAGTAACAGTTTTTGACAAACAGTTTTAATAAACAAGCAGTACAAAAATTAAAACTAGCAGTATTAACTTAACAAAGACTTAAACAGTACTGCAATATTTAACAAAACTTTACGAAACCAAACAAGAGATAAACAAGAGACATGGGCATTTGGGATTTAGCATTCCAATACTTGAGACCAAGTACTGAAATCTACCAGCATCAAAACCTTTTGAAAGAAGATCTGTTACATTATGTTCAGAGTCAAGTTTAGCCATTTGAATCAACTTTTTAGCATTGCAGTCTCTTATAAAATGATGCCTAATCTCTATATGTTTTGTTTTAGAATGTTGAACGGGATTTTCTATTATGCAGATAGTACTATTATTATCAATATAAATAACAGTATTCATGAAATTATACCCATAGTCCAGTAGTTGGTTTTGTATCCAAAGAACCTGTCCATAGCAACTTGCAGCAGCCACATATTCAGCCTCAGTTGTAGAAGTGGCAACTATAGTTTGTTTCTTGCATTGCCAAGAGATTAGCCTATTTCCCAAAAACTGACAACCTCCAGCGGTTGACTTCCTATCTTATGTAGCTCCAGCATAGTCATTGTCAGTGTAAGCAACTAATTCCAATGGAGAATCCTTAGAATACCAAAGTCCTAAAGATGGTTTTCCTTTAAGGTATCTACAGATTCTCTTGACAACTAAGAGATGGGATGTTTTTGGAGAAACTTGAAACCTTGCACATGCACAGACTGCAAACATGATATCTGGCCTAGATGCTGTAAGGTACATCAAAGATCCTATCATAGATCTATAAAGATGTTCATCAACATCAGCAGCATCTCCATCTTGAACCAAAGGCTTTTCCAAATCTGTTGGAGTAGAGGCAGACTTCACATCTGTGTAGTTGTACTTTCTCAAAATCTCATTGACATATTTATCTTGACTGATAAAAATGCCTTTCTTTTTCTGTTGGATCTGTAAACCCAAAAAGAAGGTAAGTTCTCCCATAGAACTCATTTGAAACTTATCTTTCATAAGCTTCTCAAACTCATCACATAACTCCTTCTTTGTAGATCCAAAGATAATGTCATCCACATATATTTGAACAAGCAAGATATGTCCCTTTTGTCTCTTGATGAATAATGTTTGGTCAATCTTTCCTCTTTGAAAACCATTGCACAAAAGATAATTGGCCAAAGTGTCATACCAAGCTCTTGGTGCTTGATGCAGTCCATATAATGCTTTCACTACCTTATAGACTTTATCAGGATGGTCAGGATCTTCAAAACCTGGAGGTTGACATACATATACCTCCTCTTCAATCTGACCATACAGGAAGGCACTTTTTACATCCATTTGGTAGACCATAAATCCCATATAGGAAGCATAAGCTAGGAACATTCTTATTGCCTCAATTCTAGCCACAGGTGCAAAGACTTCATCATAGTCTATGCCCTCTTCTTGAGTATGTCCTTGAGCAACAAGTCTTGCTTTGTTTCTGATGACAATCCCCCTTTCATCTTTCTTGTTTCTGTATACCCACTTTGTACCAATTGCTCTATGACCTTTAGGTAAATCCACAAGAATCCAGACCTTTTGCAGTTTGAACTGTAGGAGTTCCTCCTGCATTGCTTCTACCCATGCTGGATCACTAAGAGCTTTAGAAACTCTTTTTGGTTCTTCCTGAGAGAGGAAACAAGCAAAAAGACATGTATGAAGGTCCTGATGAGTCTTCCCTTCATATATAGCACTAAGAAATCCTTTTCAGAGTAAGAAGGGTTTTCATTCCTTCTTGTCTGAACAGATGACTGCACATCACCAATCACATGCTCAATTGGGTGATCTTTGTGAATTCTTGTGTGAGGAGTTGTAGGGACTTCATAAGATTGAGGAATGTTCCCCAATTCAATTTCTTGGTCCTCCATATGTGAGTCTTCAGATGCAGGACTAGGTCCTACCAAGTCTTCAGGAGTAGCAGTATTAACTTCAGGGAGAGCAGTACTAACTTCTCTACTACCAGTATTAATATCTGGCCTGGCAGTATTAACTTGTTGATCGCAGTTTACCATTATTTGAAGACTGCTATCATCATAAGTCTTTTCTGAATCATCAATCTCATCATGTAACCCATTTTGATCTTGTATTTGAGCATCAGCAACAGATTGGGGAAGCATCATCAAAGTATGAAGCATCCTTCCAAATTGGCATGATAATACAATCTTGATTAAGCTTGATCGTGTTGCGAGAAGATGTACTTGACTCAGAAACTCTTGTATACCATGCAAAATCTTTGTAAAGGACCCTGCAACCACTGGTAGATGATTCATTGATAGGGTTAGAGAATCAAGATCAAACAACCACTTGGACCATTCCTTCTATCTAAGGCTTATTCTCTAAGAACCCAATATGCATGTGTTCCTGACTTTTCTTGGTTTTAATGTTGTATACCCTAAAAGCTTTGCTACTTAAGGAATATCAACCAAGAAACCTTCACCACTTTTTCCATCAAACTTGCCCAACTTTATCTATGTATTGGAATAGTAAACATGACATCCAAAGGTTTCATGAAGCCTATAGCTGGTTTAATACCTCTAAAGAGTTCAATAGGAGTCTTGTTATGAGGCTTTGATATTAAGACCATATTCTGTACATAGCATTCAGTAGAAACAGCTCTGCCCTAATGTTGTAGGTAACTTAGAGTCAGCCTAACAGTGTTCTAGCAGCCTCAATGAGTTGTCTATTCTTCCTTTCAGCCTATACCATTTTGCTGAGGTGTCCTTGCTTACACTATTTCTCCTTTAATACCTTTTTCATACAGAATCATCATCACTTTGTTTTTTAAACTCTGCCCATTATCACGTCTGATTATCTTTACTTTATTATCACTAGGTTTTCTATCCTCTTTGATATAAAGTTTTGAAGGATCTCACTGGTTTCATCCTTAGCTTTTAAAGAAAACCAATGAATATCTCTATAATCATCAGTTATGTTAGTGACTATCAAGCAGTATTTTTTATGAATATTGACTTACTAACAAAAGTTGGACATGAGATCCTATGAGCTTAATTAAACAATGCTTAGTAAAGGGATTAAAGGCCTGGTCTTACAGGGGCTCTGTGTTGCTTGCTTTAAGACAGGCAACACAAGAGTTTAGTCATTCTCAATCTTTTTTGAAAGGTAAATCTCTTACAAGATTTTCTTTGAAAAGTTTATTAATATTCTTTAAATTGACTTGACCAAGCCCTTCTATGCCAGAGCTTGATTCCTCAGTATGTAGCCTTTGCCAACATAGACAAAGATTAAACCTTTTTAGGCAACTTTGTTTTTTCATATCAAAACTATACATGTTATCCCGGTATAGGAATTTTCTAAGAAGTATCTGATTGTCATCAGGCAACTTAAAATTTGGAGATAGAACAAGGACATTCAGATATCAGTCAAAAATCGAACATTAGCCGTCATCGCCGTTGTCCTCACTGTGTATGAGACAATTTAAGAGGTTGAACTTTAACTCTTGACAAACGTTTATACATCATCAAAATTAAGTTTTTCAGTTTTAATTGTACCTTTGCTAGTATTCTGCCTCCATTTGCTCCTCACCAAAGTAACATAACCTCCATCAAGGTCTTTGAAATCTGTAGTGGGCATATGTTTCCAGACATGTGCCTGAGCATCACTATCAAAAAATTCCTTGTATTATTTTGCTGTGATTGCTCTGCACACAAACTTATGAAGTTAGTTATCTTTGGGGAACCCAAGCCATTATTGACTTGGATCTTTTCTCGATGTATAATGTATATAATTATATTTGTGAAAACTGTGATTGCACCATTGGGTTTTGATGGGTTTCCAAGAACCCAAATGCTGAGGGCTTAACAGCATAAATCCCCCTTGCCCTAATAGTATAACATTTTGCTACCAGTATTAAATTTTGATTATTAGACCTTTTTTGTTAATGCTGTTTCTCTTGTAAAGGGGCCTTTGAATGTTGAGTGTGCTTGAATATGAAAATATGTCTTGGTCTACGCACAAAGAACAATGTTGATTTTGGAGTTTTCTTTTTGAGCAATATATGAAGGTTAAACAGTATTAAAAGAACTAGCTTGTTTAGTACTAAATGGTTCTGCCAGTGTTAACAGACCTAACAGTATTAACAGGCCTTGCAGTATTAACAGTTTTTAGGCCAGTCTTCATTAAGACTGCTCTTGGAGCCATATGTTTGTGTACATTAGGACAGCTGATTGAATGTGATCAAAACTTCCAAGATAAACATGCCTTGTTATTAAAAACAAATTTACATCCTAATTGATTGGATTTTTGACCATTCCAATTCCTTTGGTTTCCTCTAGGTCTTTGTGACCTGTACATCTCTGCATACCTAACTGACCTCCTAACTGGTTTTTCAGGTTTAACAAACTCTTTCTTAGTAGCAGTAGGTATAACAGTTTTCTTTTCAACCTTAGGGATAGACTCAACTTCTTCCTCATCATCTGACACCCAATCTTTAATAATTGGAGCATCATTATTCTCTCTAGCTTTCTTAGGTTCTTCTTTCCTAACTTGATTAACAGGACAGAAAAACTTTTCTTTCCAATCTTTGTCTACCTTAAGTGGAGACTTAACAGAGCTAGAATCAGTCTTTTGTTGTTGTTTTAAAGAGTCATCAATATTCTCTCTAGAAATTATATGGACTTTTATCACAACCACTTGGTAGGCTGTACACTTGATTACCTTGTAGGACCTTACTCATTTTCTTCAGGTTGTTGGATTCTTATTAGACCTGAATATAGATATGTCTAAAGGTGTTGGTATATTTTTAGGAATCATAAGATGGGTTTGTGAAGGACAACTTATAACCATAAACCCCGTTTTGCTTTTGTCAGTTATCTGATTTGCTAAAACAACTGATCTAGTCTTTGTTGATTTTTCAAACTTTGCAATTTAAACTTAAACCCATCATTTTTTCCTTAAACCTTTTTCAATTCAGTCCTAAAGTAAATCCCATTTGATATTCTTTGTGACCTACACTTCTTTTAAGCAAAGCAATTTCCTTAGAAAAAAAGACTTTAGATTCTTTATATTTAAGAATTTGCCCATCTAAAATTGATAAACCTCTTTTGTATGTAGAAGCTTTAAAACCAGTATCATCTAACTTAACAATGGTAATCATCATATTGTTGTCTTTGAGCTTCATAATTTTGCAACAAGTTTAGTAGCACGATTTATCATTTGTGACCTCAGAATCTGAGAATGACATGAAGAGCCAATGTTTTGCTTAAATTTATTCCTCCGCCATGTCACTCCAATCAAATCCAACACCATCTATAGCAAACATTGCCTTTTCAGAAGCATCTTCAATCCTTACTGCCTTTGATGAGCTACCTTGATTCTAATTTCTATTATCTTTACTCCTTGGTGCTCTGCATTCTTGGAAATTGTTCCCATTTTATGGAGTTGAAACACTTTCTACCACTTGAATTTATCATATCCAGCAGTTACTGCTTCCCTCAATGATGATCTTCCTTCCATTTCTCTGATAGAACTTTCTTGCTCTTGCTTAGTAGTGCATATTCCACTTTAGATCATTTCTTCAATCATCATCATGAAGTTGCTCAAGATCTCATGAACTAGTGAGACCCTTGTGTTATGTGGATAGAAAGGCCAATAACTGTGGCATCACACTAAAATACTAGCTAGTACTAGTTTCAGTACTAGCAGTATTAACTTTGGTGGTACCAGTACTAACTTCAGGATTAACAATATTAATATAATTAATACTGCTTGCACCTGAAGTGGTTAAAAATGCCAAGTTCTTTTCATCATTGGATAGATAGTAGATCTCTTACTTTGTTCCAACAATTTTAAAATTGTTGTACAAATCATCCAAACCCATAGTATCAAAGTCGGGTTTGTTCATCCAGACTACCACATGTGTATCCCATTCAAAAGGTAAGCTCCTCAAAAATTTAACATTTAGATCTTCTGGAGGAGTAACTACACCCAGAATTTCCAATCTACTAACAAGCTTTTGAAGCCTGTTAAAAATAGAATCAAGTGATTCTGAGCTTGAAGCATTGAAGTTTTCATAATGTTGCTTCAGCAAGGCCTTCTGAGTCCTCTTTGTTGCTTCATTCCCCTCCAAATCTAGCTTTAATGGCCAGCAAACATTTGATTGAGCATTCAACATACTGGTTAATGGTAAGTTGATGTTCGTGGGCTCAGTGCCTTATATGAGCAGAAGACTTGAGCCTTTACATCATTCTTTTGCAAATCTTTTCTTCCAGCAATAGAGGGCCCCCACAGTCATCTTCAATGCTGTGATGGGGACCAGATATAGTGCTTGTAACAGAATAGAGTATACACGAATTCCTTTCTCTAATTACATACTTATACGTATAATCCTGATTTCCCACAATACTCATACTCCACGGTTTGAGCATGGGAAGCTTAGCCAACGCATTGTTCTGAGTGTTTTCCAACTCCATTACTTCTAGATCAAAGTATCTCAAGGCACAGGCTCTGATACCACTTGTTGATCCCACGCCTTGATCAATTCTTTATGTAGTAAAGTGTTTGTTACCTTGGATGAATCCAAAATAACAATAGTTGAGACTTTGTTTGTATATCAAAGTGTATGCGGAATCTACACTTTGATACTCTAGAGGTGTTTATCAATGGAATAGTAATAACCAAACAAACAATGAACAATTGAAGTAAATAACCAAACTTGTTCAATATTACTAGAATAATATTACGCAGTACTCGTGTAGTACTGGGGTTACAACCTTGAAGCTCATCACATACTTTTTTCTAAAAGTATTCGTCTCTAAGTGTATGTAATATCCTTAAACCCTTTAGGATCTCCTTTTATAGTACACAAGGGTCCTTTACAAAGATAACTACCGATCTTTTAGGATCAGTTACAGGCATCCCATAATAAGCTCTATGCATACTTTATCCTCTAAGTCAGCAGCTTTGACCATCACAGTATTAACTCCTTTCTCTAGCAGTATTAATAAACACAGGAGTACTAAGTTTGTACTTGCTAACGTACAAACTCAATTTGTACTGTTAGTTATACCTTGGCAGTATTAAGTATTGTTGAAGGATTTATTCCTACACAAAATATTAACTTAACGAGCTAACTATAGTTATCTATGGAAGTGACCGACACTTTCGTGTTCCTAACAGAAGATCGTAACTATTACCACTTCTTATGAATTATATGAAATTATCCGAGTAGTCATATTTCTCACATTTGTTAAAGTTTAAAATTCAGCTGATTATTCGACACTACGCAAATCCCTATGGACGACCTGGTCTTACCTAAAAAAGAATGTACTACATACGTGGGTTATACTTTGACCCGTATGTTTCCATGTAATAAACGGTAATCTCAGTCTTATAAATTTAAAGCTTTTGAAACACATCAAAAGTTTTTGGCCCCATTTTTGGGGATTTCAAAAGCTGTTCTGTAATCAAACCTTTAGAAATAATTTTTAACATTCCCTCTTTTCAAATCGCCGTACAGTTTTCTGGCAAACTGACCCAAACAAATTCTCCCTTAGATGCATACACGTGCTTCCAACTCTAAACTTGTTGAACCATTACCTGAACCCAACGTACTCTGAATGGAAGACTTCGTCGACGAAACAGAAGAGTTCCATTCGAACAAAGAAACAATCCACCTCAACACCCGAGAATTGTCTATCTCCTCCAATTCTCAACATCAACTTTCTTGATATTCTTCAAAATTACGATCCAATGGATGATGAACCCACATGGGCCACCGACTGTGTTGTCGCTCTGACTCTCGGTTCTGCAATCACCATTTCTGAAACCGCAAACGAATTTGTCATTAAAGGTAACCACTTGACTCTCATCAAGGGAAACCAATTTGATGGTAGAATCAAAACCGATCATCACAAACACATTTACGAATTTCTTGGAATATGTGATATGTTTAAATACAGAGACACCGAGAATGAAGCTGTCCGCCTAATGATGTTTCCCCTATCACTCACTGGTGAAGCAAAACCTCGGCTGGACGAACTCAATGAAGGAACTATCAAAACATAGGATGAACTTCAAACCGCTTTCATTAGCCGATTCTTTCCCCCAGCTCTTTTCGATCGACTCCTCAAAGAAATCCGATCCTTTTCTCAACATGAAAAGGAATCTCTCACCGATGCTTGGCTTCGTATGAAGGAAATGCTCAAAAACTGCCATGGTCACAACCTGTCTAAAGGCACCATTATCAAAATCTTTTACCATGGCCTCAACGAAATAACCCAAGAAGTTCTAAATGCCGCAGATGGTGGTATTTTCCTCTATAAAACACCAAATCAAGCTTATCAGCTTCTCGAAGACAAAGTCTTACTCAAGCTCGACTAGGCTAAAAACCAAAAAACTAAATCATCTCTTAAGAAAACCGTTGCTTTTGCCGCTGAAGGCAGTAGTAATTCTGACACTGACAAAATTATGGCTCGAATGGATGCCATGACCATGAAGATGGATGCTCAGTATAAAGATTTTCAATCTCATTCAAAATAATCAAACCTTGACGATGATGACATTCCCATGTCCCATGAAAAAGAAGCTAAATTCATGCAAACTTTTTGTCATACTCGTTTTTACAATGATTACCGTGATCGTGATTCCAACCATGATAACTGGCGTTTAAGCGAAAGAAACGATTACAACCAAGACAACTATCAATCTCATTCTGATGATAAACCTGATCTTCAAAAACAACTAAGCGATTTCATCAAAGCTCAACACTCGACCAACTCTTTTGTCAAAGACACTTTTATGGATCTAAAAAACAAACTCGAAACAACAACCAAAAACCAGCAAGCCTTGATTTAAAATCTCGAAGCTAAATTTGACAGAATTACTGACAAGCAATCCGGTCGACCTTATGGATCTCTTCCTAGAAACACTCAACATAACCCACAAGGTAGTTCATCTAAACCTTACCAACCACCGCAAGCTCAAAACGAGCATGAGAATGCCGTGTTTACACAGAGTGGTAAATCCTATGACCCACCAGATAACCCAAATGATCAACAAAACAATTTTGAAACTCCTATCAACTTTGATAGCGATGATGAAGATGATGAACCTACACCTCAACCCAAACCTAAAACACCAAAACTAGTTAAAGAAACACCGATACCCAAACCATACAAACCAAAAATCCCATATCCTCAACGCCTTAGAAAAGAAAAATGGAAGTTCAATATGGAAAATTCCTCGACATGATCTGAGCCGTTCGAATCAACGTACCTCTTGTTGATGTTTTAGCTGGAATGCCCAACTATGGCAAATTTCTCAAGGAACTCGTAAATAATAAACCAAAAATCGAACAAATCTCAACTGCTTTCCTAAGTGATGAAAGTTTCACGATACTTCAAAACAAAGTTCCACCAAAACTTGGAGACCCTAGAAGTTTTCTTATTCCATGTAATTTCAACAAAACTTTCTCATGCAATGCTTTAGCTGACAATGGTGCTAGCATTAATCTCATGACGTATTCCTTATATGCGAAATTATCTCTCGAAACTCTCAAACCCACTAAAATGAGCATAAGATTAGCCGATCAATCATTCCAATACCCTGTTGGAATAGCTAAAAATATGCTCGTTGAAGTTGGTGAATTCACCTTCCTTGTCGATTTTGTTATTCTAGAAATGGAAGAAGATAGTAAAGTTCTCTCAATCTTAGGAATACCATTTCTTCACACTGCCGATGCAGTAACTCGAGTCAAACAGAAGCAACTCAATCTCGGAGTTGGAACTGAATGAATGATCTTTCACATCGATTCTGTGATGAAACACTCCTATTCAAACGATGATACACGTTTTAGTATTGACGTCATCGACGAAATCTTAGAAGAAGATTTCGATGCTCTTCTTGACGAAGGTAGTTAAATCCTCCATTCCATCGAAGGAACCATCCTTGAAGAAAAACTCTTTGCTGAATTCGATGAATTCATGGCAATGACTGCAGATGAAAATTTTGAATCTGAATACGACACCGAAGAACCACCATTCGAAAAAATTACTTTTAACACCGACTACAAGATCAAAACATCTATCGAAGAACCTCCTACGGATCTTGAACTTAAACCTCTTCCTGATAACCTGGAATATGTATTCTTGGAAGAACCCTCTTTTCTTCCTGTTATCATATCATCTCAGCTTTCTGAAGAAAACAAAAATAAGCTCGTATCTGTTCTTAAAAAACACAAGCAAGCCTTTCCTTAGAAAACAACAGACATTCTTGGAATTTGTCCATCTTTTTGTAAACATAAAATTTAACTCCTGGAAGACAAAAAATCAGTTGTTCAAAAACAAAGAAGATTAAACCTAAACATGCAAGAAGTTGGAAAAAGGAAATAGTTAAACTACTCGATACAGGTATCATTTATCCGATCTCTGATAGCCCTTAGGTAAGCCCGATTCACTGTGTACTAAAGAAAGGTGTGTAGGTTCCCATAATTCACACAAATGAAGAACTAGAGAGAGAAAGCTAGAGAGAGAATGGAATGGAGAACATATGTAAAACACACACTTGTATTGTGAGAAAAATGGTTCAACCAACACCCTCTTCATGTGTGGATATGGCTTTTATAGAAAGGAGAAACCAGGCTTTCCTTGGGCTTGCCATATGCTTTCTATGCTTTAGCCCGGTTATCTTACTAAATAATACATTGTGGACTACAAGCTAGAAACGTAAAATACGTGGAGTGTCCGATCCTTTTTTGGATTCCTAACAATCTTCCCCTAAGGGAGGTCACTCTAGATTACAAATATCTTAATCATAGCATTCTATGAATGTCTTCAATCTTGCTCGTAGTCTTGATTCTTCCTTTTTTTAACTTGTGATATGCACAATGATCTTTAGACTTTAGGCTTGAGCTTGTTCCTTTAAGCTTGACTTGTATGTGATCTTTGAGCTTCTTGAGAGCATCAGCCAAACATAATCTATTATCATCAACTTGTGATCTTTTGCCAACTTGTGTGCTTGTGACCTTTGGACCAACATGCTTATACTTTTCTTGATATGATAACTTGAAAGCATTAATGGTGCATATTTCTTGAAGTTTTTTAACTTTAACACTTCGTCGCTTTGAGAAGGACGTACGGTATCAGGGTAGCGGAAGTCTTGAAACATGTACTTGAGCTTTTACGATGTCTTTATAAATGTAGCAATAAAGCTGGGTGGACGAATATGGCTTTGTCATTCGCCCGTGTTTAGTTGGAGTAACCTTCGAATCTGTGAGGATCGACCTGTGATCAGGTAGATTCAATTTAAGAAGAATCTCCTTGATAGGATTTCCAGCTGAAGTATTGAATCTTTCTAACACATATGTATTAGATTCACCGTACTCAGTATGTTCTCATTATCAGAACGTCTCAAAGCAGATAGCACGATAAGACTGAACCAGCGAGTTACTATCTCACCGATTGAAATAAAAATTGATTTGAGAAAAATTAATCGACGTGTCACTTTCCAAAGTGTTTTTGCGACACATCGAGAGTTTTAAACATTTCAAAATTCATCAACCGTCAG
Organism: Tanacetum coccineum; assembly: GCA_026074375.1. NCBI lineage: Eukaryota > Viridiplantae > Streptophyta > Magnoliopsida > Asterales > Asteraceae > Tanacetum > Tanacetum coccineum. The sequence continues at coordinate 19,920 of BQNB010116325.1, forward strand.
TTCATAACCTGGAACAAGTTTGATTCATATAGAATCGCACCATCGTTGCTTTCCAGATGTCACAAGTTTGATTCATATAGAATCTCATAAGTCACCTACCGCAGTACTGTTTGATGTTGGCACTAGAAGGATTTCCATCTTCATTGTGAATACATAAGTATCACTCTGATATTCTGGCAAAATCAGAAGGATAATGCGTAGGACTCTTAGGATATTTATGGATGATCTCTTGGCTCTAGACTTAATAGTGCACATTTGGTTTTAGTGATCGAAGGCCAGAGTGGACTGCCACCTTTTCAATACCAACTAACTCGGAGTAAGAAAGTTGATAGAAATGCGTGTAATCTCCGTGAGAAATGAAACAAAAATCTTTTAAGAGATTCTAAGTGGCTAGGGAGGGATGTACATTGCATCACTGGGTCCATGATGTCAGTCTTCAATGTCAACAATCATCTTTGTAATTCTTAACAGCAGATGTATTGACTTAGTTTCTGCCTAAGTGTAAGGAGGGCTTCTTTCTTTTCACCCTTTATCTTAACTTTTCTTTTTAATTCTTCAACCCCTTCAGTGCATACCGAGACTTCATGACTAGTACCTTGTTAGGTTTGTTCCAGTACTAGCTCCATCTCAGTCGGCACTATTCCCTTTTCTCACTTTTTCTTCCTTTTTTTATCATACCTAAGGACTTTTATTCTAACTAATGGAATGTCCCTGGGTAGATCCCTCCGGTTCTAGCTGGATCATGGGAACGAACACCTAAACCTAACCACCTTATAACTCCATGTAATTAAATACATGGTCGGTCTTTTGGTATTGTTCACAGCCTAAAAACCATTTGAAAACATTGATCAAGGTACTTTGATATAAATCAAAACATTTAGTTCCTCGATGGTTTTACTATTTAGAAATGCCCCATGCATATGTACATCGATAACCGAAAATGTTTAGCACATACGAGGACAGGAGTTCCCACTTGAGTCTTAAAGATCACATTATACAAGTTATATATATTTTAATCACATTTTCTTCCCTTATGAAAAATGTCAAATCGTTTGATATTTTGGATATCAATTGATTCAAATATAATGCTTTCGGAGAGAAAAATGTTTTAATTATATATCAAGCCTATTATTGGAACATTTTAATGCTCCCCGTAAATTATGAGGGAATTATATGGTGTTTGAGTACGTTAATTTGAATTTTTTTAAATTTACTAAGAATTTCTTAAAAATTCATACTCAAACACGATATTTGCCTAATATTAGTCTACACTGTATATTCACATATTCACAAGATTGATAATTATGAAAGAATGACCTGAAATGTAGTAGGACAAGATATGATGTCACACCCCCAAACGGGGCCTGGACGGAAACACGTGTCGAGGGGCGTGACGTCATAATATACATCACACAAGATACAAAGAACGACCTCTAAGGGTACGTTTAAAATCCAACATCGTTG
>BQNB010116326.1:0-17469 GCA_026074375.1 Tanacetum coccineum
ATCAACTTTTCCCCAGCGACATTTCGCTGGGGATAGATTTTCCCAGCGACATGTCGCTGACGAAAGGGTCGGAATGTTGCTGGGGAAAGCATCGAATGTTGTAGTGCTAACCATCACCCCTAGCTCATAACTCACAACCTACAAACCCAAAATACTCCCAAATCAGTTGTGAATCCTTCCTTACTCTCCAACAACCGATTCACATAAACCCTAATTAGGGTTTTCAACTTTCGGTTCATCCTTATTCCTTGCTGCTCAAATTCGGTAAACCCATAAAGGGTTTTGGAAGTGTGAATCGACCCCACAACTGTTCCAGCAGGTGTATAAGCTTTGGTTTTTAGGTTCTCAGGTGTGAAAACATGAAGAAACAAATTAGGGTTGCTTTTGGTGAATTTCGGTTCCGTCTGTCGAATTTTGGTCCAACCGAAATTGATAAAAACCCTAGGTTTTCATTGAATTTTGGTACAGAAGGTTAGAGAGGTTTTTGGTACTTGATTCAAGTTACAAAGGTATACAATAGTTGTTTGGGTAGTACGTGATGCAAGACTAGCATCTTGGCGCACTTGGTTGACGTGTTGTGTGAGCAACCGTACAGGTAACATCTTAGTCACTTGATTTCAAGTTTAGTTTCTCGTTTGCTTTGTTTAATACATTCATCAATGTTTAGTTTTCTTATACTATTTGTGTGTTAATCATAGATGCTAAACTAGATCCATATCCGATGTGTACTCGTAGCAAACATGGTTTACTAGTTCTTAAATCCCAACAGTGGCATCACGAGTCATCCTCGTTTGGTGTTTATGGGTTACACACTAATAAAACATGTTAAGGCTGCATGAGAAAACATTTTATTTATTGTTTTATTAGAAAATTATGACAACAATATGCAATTCTTGCCATAAAGAATAAATAAAGACCTAGAATCTATTAGTGAGGTTGTTTGCTTTTGTTTAATATTGGGGAAGAAAATGAATATTGAGGGTAATATGAGGGGAGGGAGGTTAATTAAGCTGCCATGTTTATTTCTATCTTAGGATCTGGCGGGGGTGGGGGGGCCTTAAGGTTATGGGGTGTATTGAGTGGTTAGGGGAGATTGGTGGTCTCATGCAATCATGTTATAATGCGTGGATTGAGGCTATCTAGGCACATTAGTAGAAAATCTAGTGAGAGTCATTTGTTTATCCTTATTGGGGTAGACTCGTTGGGGGGGTGGGAGGTTTTGAGAACTCAGGGCATTATATGATTTACTACTTTTATATATATATATATGGTCTATCTTCACCTCATCCCATTTTTTTGTCTGTTTTAATTGCTTATATGTGATATTCCATGTGACTACTGAATATATGCAAATGGACTTTATGAAACTCTAAAATGGACTAATACTTATAGTGAAATTTGGTTTGAACATGTCTGATAAATTACACACATAATTAATATACTCCTTGTGACCAGTTATGTGTTATTTGCAAAACTTGGGTTTTTTGGACAAATAAATACGGACATTAAACTATGAAACTTGGTTTCTTGTGTAATTTTAGTTTTTATATGCTTTTATCATATGATAAATCACTACTGCACCATGGCTTAATTGACCATGGCTTTAGTGGACTTCTAGGGTTAAATTGATCTTTAATCTTCTCCCGCGCCACTACATGCTTCGGCATATGAGGCAATTATTGGAAGAACTTGTGTTTTCGGACACATGTAGTAGTACAATATAGGGTTTGATCAATTTGTAATTATTCCCGCGATATTAGCACATGTAAAACTAATGTTAACAAAGGGTGTTTCTTAACATTTAAAGCATCATTAGTCAATTTGAAATTCGTCTCACCCATTGTGAACAAACTATAAGAGAACTTTAAGGCGGGTTGCTAAGGCTTCCCAAAAGAAGTCAGGTTTTTAATAAGCTTCGCGCTGACCTGTTTCTCCGCTTCTTTGTGCGTCCAAAATGGAGCTACCGAGAACTTTTGACAAAATGATGTCTAGATTAAAAAGTTAACAAAATGGTTTTTCTTAACTTGTGCTACAAAGATGTTTTGCATGCTTCTTTGTACATGATTTTTGTCACATATATTGTAAAGATTTATGTGTATACCCTTATGTAAAATTTTAAGTCTATGCCAGCCAAAATTAAGAACACATGATTGGTTTGACCTCTCTGGTCAGACCTCAGGGCCTCTCCAATCCATGGCGAATTTTTTCATAGGTCAGATCAATGTTAATTTTCGTACGTTCTTTTTTGGTCGACTTAAATCGAGTTATCTAGTCAGACCTCGAACCCGAGGTATAAGATGAGATAAAATATGCACTTGACATTACAATAAGAGTTACTAATGTCATAAGTCTCATAAAACTAAGAGTTTCATTCTATGCAATTAACGCTCGTCGCTGACCTCTTTCCCTACTTGTTTACACGTTGGTCAGACCTCTGGTAATAAGTGGGAGGTCAAGTTAGATCTTAGTCTTATTAGTAATTAATTGGGTGATTAATTCTTTTAAGAATTTAATTATGGACAATACTAATTCTTTGAACTTTTTCTGATTGTATTGTGGTTAAGTTACAAAACAGGAAGCCAAGTACAAAACCTTTTTAATTATACGTTAAGATCGGTTTAAATTTAAATCGAGATCTAACCCAAAGAGAATGTACAACGTAAAATCCCACTAAATGATTGACAGATCAGTCTGATCTACTACCTTTTCGTGTAAGGATTGCTATAACCCCTGTTATTGAGATCATTCACTTGTTGATTGATTTCATAACGAGCGTGTTAGGTGATTTTTTACCCTAAGAGCATAGGGATTAGTCTTGATTTGTTGTTGTTTTCTTATTTGTTTTTTCATTAAATTATTAATTATGGCGGCTGGTTAGGGGATCCATGTGTTTTGCTTGGAAACCCTAATTAGGGTTTTGTTTTTTACCGCCTGGTAGTTATATGTGTCTGTGTATGCAAAAGGGTGTGACAGAGGAAGATATTAATTCGATTTTGAACAATTTTACTCTTAAGATTTCTAAGATCATGGCTAATCCAGTCAATCATCTTAGGGTTTCACCACTTAGGGCTATGAAGAAAACACAAACTGAAGGTGGTTCTTTAGAGCATGATAATTAGGAAGATGATGGAATAAATCTGATGATATCAACTATGAATGAATCTGAATCAGTAGAATTACCACAAAAGCAATCTTTTGCCAATGTGGTTAATGGTACTGCTAATATTCGTCCTATGAAAAAGGTAAATTTTAGGGCTATGGTAAACCCTAATAAAGTTGATAACTCTGACTTTGCTTTGCCTATTGCTGTTGCTTAGGCTATGGAACATAAGTTTGAGAACACACTGGTTGGGTTCTTTGTTGGCAAAAAAGTGGCATTCCCACTTGTGAAAAATTATGTGACTAATACTTGGGCAAAGTTTGGTTTTGAAAAAATAATGAGTGATAAGGATGGAGTATTTTACTTTAAGTTTTCTTCAAAGAATGGTGTGGAGCAGGTTCTTGAACAAGGACCATGGTTGATTCGGAATGTACCTCTTATACTTACTAAATGGTCCCCAAATTTGTCGTTATCTAAGGATAAGGTAACTAAGGTGCCAGTTTGTGTCAAGCTTCATAAAGTTCCAGTAGTTGCTTATTTAGAAGATGGCTTGAGCCTGATTGCCACCTAGATTGGAAACCCTATTATGCTATACGCGTTCACCAGTGCTATGTGTGTAAAAGCATGAGGACGTATTGGGTATGCTAGAGCACTAATTAAAGTTAGTTCGGATAAAGAGCTTAAGGATGAGGTTATCATGGCTATTCCTAAAGGTGTTGAGGAGAATGCAGGCCATACCTTGGTGAAGATTAATATTGAATATGAGTGGAAGCCCCCTATTTGCCTTGACTGCCGTGTTTTTGGTCATGCGAATGAAAAATGCCCTAAAAAGGTTTAGGATAATCCTATACATGTTGTGTCAAAGAATGAAGATGGGTTTACTATGGTTACAAATAAGAGGTCTAAAGGAAAAGGGGCGTCCCAAAATAAAAAATTTGGCGGATTTAAGGTTAACAATAATAAGAACTTAAGGTATCAAGTTGTTAGACCTAAAGGAAATGTTACTAAGCCGAGTACTAAGGAGCATACATATGAAGATTGTGGCAAAGGAATTGAGTTGCAAAATCCTTTTGATAGCCTGGCTGGTCAAGTCGGTAAACGGAGTATTTGGCGAATCTATCAATTCACTGTGATAGCACTACTATCAATCAATAAACATTCATCAACTACATTCAACTATCAAAACCCAGAAACTTTGTGAGACCCTGCCATTCTCGATGTCCAAATCGTACATACATCCCCGCCCATCATCCTCCCCCCCCCTACCTGGCCCATAGCGTCTTCCGCACGACCCGGACCCTCCCAGGTATCGCTGCCCCATCCTTATGCGCTCCTCACACATAACTTAAAATATTCTGTTCTTTCCACTTGTGACAGCTTGATGAGATTACTACTATTGTTGATCCTAACAGTGGTACGGGGGAGGATGATTACTTTAAAAAGGTTGAGATACAAGACACCCTATACACTGAGGAGACGGATAGTGAGGTTGAGGAGGTTTATGTTGAAACAAGACCGAATAAGCCGAATATTAAAGGGGCAAGCACTCCTAGTAATGATGTTTCCAATGTTTAGTGTTGCTGCATGGAATATTCAGGGCTTGAACCGTGCCCCTAAACAGTCCGAGGTTCGCCATGTAGTTAATGAAAATCAACTTAGTGTATGTGATATTCTTGAATCGTATATGGATATATCTCTCCTTACTAATGTTTGTTCAAGGGTTTTTAAAGTCTGGGAATAAACGTCAAATACGCATATGTGTAACAAAGGATGTTGTATTATTCTCGGTTGGAATACTGATGTGGTGAATATCATGGTTCTATCACAAACTAGCCAGGCAATACATGTGAAGATAAGACGCAAAGCTTCTAATGATATTATTTTTTATTCTTTTATATATGCTGGCAATCTACCTTCTAAGCGTAGGTTCCTATGGTATGACCTCGAACTCTACAAACATGTTGTTTGTAGGTACCCATGGATTCTTATGGGGGATTTTAACGTGGCTTTAAATCTTAAGGACTACCTTGCTGGTCCATCATGTTTGAACTCTGCTATGAATGACTTCAAGGCTTGTGTTAACAAGATTGAGGTAATGGACATTAACTCTACGGGTCTACACTACACATGGAATCAAAAACCTAGAAGTGGTGGAGGTGTTCTTAAGAAGCTTAACCGTATTATGGGTAACTTGAAGTTCGTTGAATCATTCCCAGGGGCCTATGGTGCCTTCCAACCATATCGCCTTTTGGATCATTCTCCTACGGTTCTGAAAATTCCTACTCTAATGGTTAATAAGCCAAATCCATTCAAGTTCTTCAATTTTTAACATGGAAAACCAAGTTTCTTGATGTTGTTACTGACCAGTGGAGCATGAATGTGGAGGCTTATTCTATGTATCGTGTGGTCACCAGACTGAAAGCTCTAAAAAAGCTGCTTAGGAAGCTGTTACATTCCCATGGTAACCTTTATGAATGTGTTAATGCCCTTAGGGATGAGTTAGATGAAGTTCAAAAAAGCCTTAGACCGTAATCCACTTGTGCAGACCTGTGTGAAGAGGAGGCAGCTTATATTAGTACCTTTATTGATGCAAAGCTTGATGAGGAACGTTTTTTGAAGCAAAAGGCTAAAATTGAATGGCTTGAGGTAGGGGACTCTAATTCTGCATTCTTTTATAAATCAGTTAAGAGCAGGAATCAAAGAAGCCGTATTGATAGCATTCGTGATGCGGATGATTCTGAGCTTATGGGGTCTCTTGTGGCTGACTATTTTGTTAATCACTACTAGCAATTCCTAGGAACTAGTATGGAGTGCAAAGATTTCGATAGTGAGGGACTGTTTATAAATCGTATTTCTAATGATACCGCTCTTAATATGGTTTGTAATATAACAAATAAGGAAATAAAGACAGTTATGTTTAGGATTGGAGATGACCGAGCGCCTGGGTCAGACGGCTATACATCAGATTTCTTTAAAAAGAGTTGGGACATTGTGGGTACTGACGTGTAATGCAGTTCGGGAATTCTTTAACAACAAACAATTGTTAAAAGAAATTAATCATACCTTTATTGCACTTATTCCTAAGGTTTCTACTTCCTTAAAGGTGAATGATTACAGGCCTATTTCGTGCTGCAATGTGCTTTATAAGTGTATTAGTAAAATTCTCACTAATCGTATTATTAATGGGATTAAAGAGGTGGTTAGTGAGAATCAATTTGCTTTTATTCCTGGTAAGAGAATTTTGGATAATATTCTTCTAACGCAAGAGCTCATACATAATTATCATAGGAATCGAGGCCCTCCGAGATGTGCGTTCAAGGTGGATATCCAAAAAGCTTATGACACAGTTGATTGGAAATTTTTGGAGAATATTCTTAAATACTTTAGGTTTCATAATATGATGATCAAGTGGATTATGGCCTGTGTGACCTCAACCTCTTTCTCTATTTTTATTCATGGCGACATACATGGTTTTTTTAATGGAAAACGTAGGATTCGTTAGGGAGATCCAATTTCTCCTTATCTATTCACGTTGGTTATGGAGGTGCTTACTTTGATGATTAAACATCGTGTTCGGATGTCGGATACATTTCGGTATCATAATCGATGTGAAGAGTTGAAACTTGTTAATGTTTGCTTTGCAGATGACCTATTCATTTTTACTAGAGGTGATGTTGATTCTGCTCTGTTAATTATGGAGTCACTTGATGAATTTCAAAAATGTTCGGGTCTCGTTCCTAGTATTCCTAAAGGCACGGAATATTTCTGTAATGTTAGGAACCATATTAAACTCGATATTATGAGTTTTATGCCTTTTGCTGAAGGAGAACTTCTGGTTAAATATCTCGAGGTTCCCCTCATTTCTTCAAGGCTCCTCAATAGGGATTGTAAAGTCCTCGTTGAAAAAGTCTCGAATAGGATTGGGGATTGGAAGAATAAATCTTTGTCCTTTGTGGGTCGACTTAAGTTATGTAGATCTGTTCTTTATTTCATGTATGTTTATTGGGCTACGATTCTTGTCATTCCTATTGGCATCATTCATGATATCGAACAACTCATGCGGGGTTTCCATTGGTGTAATAGGGAGCTTAAATGAGGTAAGGCAAAGGTTACATGGGACATTATATGCCTGCCGAAATGGGAGGGTGGTCTTGGCATTCGTAGCCTTAAAATATTTAATATTGCATTAATGACTACACATATATGGAACATTGTTACTAATAGAGAGTCGTTATGGGTGAGATGGGTTAATATGTATAAACTAAAAGGCCGTATGATTTGGGATATTCCAGTTAAGGCGAACATGAGTTGGGGCTGGTGCAAAATTCTTCAGATTTGAGAGTATGTCAAACCGTTCTTTTGGAGCAAACATGGCAATGGTATGTCTACGTCTCTTTGGCTTGATAGGTGGGATGTACAATGTCCTTTTATACAATATCTTACACCTAGAGCTATTATGAGCGAAGGGTTTACCTTGAGAACCTGTGTAGCAGAGTTGGTGTCGAGTGAGGGTTGGCTATGGCCTCAATCTTGGCTTCTTAAGGCTCCAAATAATGGTCTGATGCATATTCCAAGACTTGAGGTAATGAAAATGGATATAATGCAATGGAGGGATTCTAATGGAGTTTTTTCTAAGTTTTCTGTTAAAGGAGCATGGGAAGCTCTTAGACCGCAGGGTATCAAAGTTTCATGGTATCATATAGTATGGTTTACACATAATATACCTAAAGACTCAAGACAGAATAAGACAATGGGACATTGGATCTAATGTGGGCTTATGTTTGCTTCGCTGCAAGTTATGTGATAGTCAATCAGATTCACATGCCCATCTTTTTTTTTAATGTTCGTATTCTGCTCGTGTATGGTTGATGATCCTTTCGCTAGCAGGTATGGATATGATCGCTCTTTGTTTGCAGGATATTATTACGGTTCTTCAGCCTATGGTGCATAGGCGTAATGCAAAGAGTGTTATTGGTCGTTTACTTGTAGCGGCTGCTTCATATTTCATTTGGAAAGAACAAAATAATTATGTTTTCAAGAATGTTAGACGATCTCCAGAGGAATTACGTGATAGCATTATTGTTACTGTTCGTTTCAAGCTCCTCACTTTTTGTTTTAAGAATACTGCTATGGTGAAAGAGCTCCTTACACGTTGGAAGATGCCAATAAATTTTAGGCTATATGGATGACCTTTTATGTTCATGTTTAGTTTGTTAAGAATAGGTTTGTTTGCATATTAGCTATATGCATGTAGCTAGATGTAATTCATTTGTGGCATGTCACAACGATTACTAGTAGTTCAAGCTAAGGCTTAAGGTTAATGTGGTACTCAACCACATTCCATTATACTAAACTTTTTCTGTGAGTAATACATTTACCGGGGTAACCCTTTACCCAAATAAAAAAAGTTTTTCTAATTGTAGATGGCTACCTCGGTCGTTAACAATTTGGTTTTCAGGGGTTTCTTTGAGAAACAAAAAATAACTGGATCCAACTTTATTGACTGGTACCGACAACTTAGGATTGTACTATCAGTTGAGGATAAGTTGGATTACCTAAAGCAGCCAATTCCTCCTGCTTATGTCCCAGCTCAAGCTCGTCAGCAAGTTGCTCCAGAAGCTCTTGCAGCTCATGTTGCATGGGTTAAATAATCAAAAGAAATTACTGGACTCATGCTCATGACCATGGAACCAGAAATCTAACGAAATCTAGAAAACCTTGGTGCTTATGAGATGTTACAAGAATTAAAAACTCTGTTTGCTCAACAAGTAGAGCAGGAACTTCTTCAGACTGTGAGAGACTTTTACTCTTGCAAACAGGAAGGACAGTCTATAAGCTCATACATTCTTAAAATTATGAGCTATATAGATAATTTGGAGCGTCTAGGTCACCTCGTGTCACTTAAACTTGGAGAGAGTCTCATCTTGATCTCTTTGCAAAAGGAATTTAACAGTTTTGTGCAGAACTATAATATGCACGGCATGGGGAAAACGGTTAATGAGTTACATGCCATGCTTAAGCTACATGAGAAAACTCTGCCAAAGAAAGATGCACCTGCACTTCATGTAATTCAAGCAGGCAAGGTTTAGAAGAAGAACAACAAACATAAGAAACCACAATTGGCTGCTATGGGAAAAAATCAAAGGAAAGAAAAGAATAAGCTTGCTTATGCTCCCAAGCCCATGATTCCTTCTCCACCAAAGAAGAAAAATCCTGCTAAAGAACAAGAAGCTATCTCAAGGAGCTAGAGGTTCAGGTATCTTCACTATAGAACTCTATACTTTTCCTAATAAATCTTGGGTTTATGACCTTGGTTGTGGCACTCACATCTAGGGGTGTCAGTAGGGTCGGGTTGACCCGACCCGAACCCGAACACGATAAAGTTTATCGGGTCGAGTTAAATTGGGTTAGAAAATCTTGTCGGGTTGTTTTGACCCAAACCCGATAACCCGATATTGTTATCGGGTCGGGTTAGGTTTAGATTTTTAACGTTATTGGGTTATCGGGTCAACCCGATAAGACCCAAAAATAAATATTTAATTTTTTAATTAATACGTTTAAAAAACTTAATACCACATATTGCAATATGCATGGTTATTTTAAAAGCCAAATAACACATACTAGAATATGCAGGGATGAATAATTATAGGTTTGATGTTTCATGTGTTCTATTATAGTAATGGAAAAGATCTTACAGAAGTATATACATATGTGTTAGTTTTGTGTAGTATAGCAACCTTAAACGAAAAAAGTACTAGTATGTGTCATAGATCAAAAAGTTGAGTTAATTTACAACATACTTCATCACAATAAGATTCGAAATGATGTTTGCCAAGTTCCAGCCGAAGTATCTCAAAAAGAGGGTCTGTTTAGTTTCTTTAATCAGTTTCATAATTGCTCGAAGCTGTGATTTTCTCCACTCAATGGTTCTTGTTACGCCATTTCTAACTTTGAGTAAGTACCAGTAGTAAAAAATATGATGTTTTCCCCCTTTTTAACCCCCCCCCCCCCCCCCCCCCCCCCCCCCCCTTTTTTTTTTTTTTTTTTTTTGCATGTATATACATTTCTGTAGTTTTATTTTTGCTTTTAGCTGCACTTATATCTTGGTTTCTTTAAAAGATCATACAGTTCTTAAATATTTGAAAGCAATATAAGTTGTCTATCTACTTGTTTATTTACGTAGAGTTGGATTTATCTTATAACCCGACAACCCGAATCACCCGACCGGACTTAACCCGACCCGATAAACACCCGAACTCACTAACCCGATTTCTTATTGGGTCGGGTTGCGGGTCACTTTTTAAAAACTCAAAACCCGACTATAGACACGACAACCTGATAACCCGACCCGATAACACCCCTAGTACATCTGTAATACAACTCAGGGTCTCATGGGAAGTAGGAAGCTGAAGCCAGGAGCTTTAAGTATGTACGTGGGCAATGGTCATGGTGCAGTCGTTGAAGCTATTTGATCTTTTCAGTTATGTCTCCCAAGTGGATTAGTTATTATTTTGAACAATTGTCATTATGCTCTCTCTATCACTAGAGGAATCATTTCAGTTTTCGTTTTGTATGACGATGGTTTAGCTAACCGTTTCATGGATAATACAATTTTAGTTTCTAGGAATAATTTGGTATATTTTAGTGTTGTCCCAAGGGATGGTATTTTTGAAATTGATTTGTCTAATTCTAATACAAATGATAGTTCTATGTATGCCGTAAGCAACAAAAGAGCCAAGTTAAACTTGGACTCTGATCTCTTGTGGCATTGTCGTCTTGGACACATTAGCAAGAAACGCATTAAGAAGTTGCAACATGATAGACTTCTGTAATTCAACATAAATTTGACCCTTAGGATTTTGAACAGAGCGTTCTTTGTATGTCTTGAAAGATGCATGAAAAACCTTACCACACATCAATGTGGAAGGGCATAAATCTACTTTGGATAATACACACCGATGTATGTGGCCCATTTAGAACTGTGTCAAGACAAGGAGCTAGCTACTTTGTCACTTTCACAGATGACTTTAGTCTTTATGGTTATGTTTACTTGTTAAAGCATAAACATGAAGTGTTTGAAACTTTCAAAGTGTTTCTAAAGGATGTAGAAAAGCAACTGAATGACCATAAATTCACGACGTTCTGATCGTGGGGGTGAGTAGATGAGTCTGAGTTTTTCTTTCCCATCTAAGGAGCTTGGGATAATCGCCATCGTTCTCCTTTTTACAAGCCACAACATAATGGTGTGTCGAAGAGGAGAAATAGAACCCTACTAGATATGGTTCGCTCCATGATGAGTCAAACAACTCTTCCAAATTCCTTTTGGGATTATGCCCTTAAGACTGCTGCACGCATTCCCAATATGGTTCCAACTAAAAAGGTTGAAAAGTCAGCATATGAAGTTATGGATGGGCAAGCCCTAAGCTGTCCTACCTTATATATAGTTTGGGGTATGGGGAACTTGTTTAAGCGAGATATTCTTACCAAGCCTGACAAGTTAGAACCCAGATCTATTAAGTGTATCTTTGTAGGATACCCAAAGGAAATAATAGGTTATTCTTTCTACTACCCACTCGAGAACAAAGTACTTGTTGCACCTGAAAGTGATATCATTCCCATTCGTAGGTCCACAAGAACATGACATGCCCCAGATCATATGTGCTTATACGTCGATGTTGAGGAGCATGAGTTAGGGGATCTTGGTGAACCCGCTAACTATAAAGCTGTATTGTTGGACCCTCGGTTTGATAAATGGCTGAATGCTATGAATGTGGAAATGCAGTCCATGAAAGATAACGAAGTTTGGGTCTTAGTTGATCTTCCTCCTGACGGCAAAACCGTTGGTAGCAAATGGCTCTTCAAAAAGAAGACCGATATAGATGGAGCTGTACACACCTATAAAGCTCATCTTCCAGTGAAGGGTTTCACTCAAACTTATGGGGTTGATTATGAAGAAACTTTCTCTCATGTTGCAAAGATTAGAGTTATTAGGATTCTTATAGCCATAGCCGCGTTTAATGACTATGAGATTTGGCAAATGGATGTCAAAACTGCCTTCCTCAATGGACATCTTTTAGAAGAGGTCTATATGGAGCAACATGAAGGTTTTGTCAATCCAAAATATCCAAACCAAGTATGCAAGCTAAAGCGTTCCATTTATGGACTTAAACAAGCATCAAGGCAAGGAAATAAACAATTTGATGATGAAATAAAGAAATTTGGTTTCACTCAAAATCGTAATGAGCCATGTGTATATCTTAAAGCTAGTGAGAGTAATGTTATTTTCCAAATCTTGTATGTCGATGACATATTGATCATGGGAAACAACATTCCAATGTTACAAGATGTAAAATCCTACCTTGAAAGGTGTTTTGCTATGAAAGATTTAGGTGAAGTTGCATATATTCTTGGAATCAAGATCTATAGAGATAGATGATGGCGGTTAATTAGTTTGTGTCAAAGTGCTTATATTGAGAAAATCTTAAAGAGATTTCACGTGGAGAATTCCAAACGTGGAAGTATCCCCATGCAAGAAAAGCTAAAATTTAGTAAATCACAAGGTGCTTCAACGCCTGCTGAATTAAAGCGCATGCAGAATGTGCCATATGCCTCGGCTGTTGGATCTATTATGTATGCTATGAGATGTACTCGCCTTGATGTTGCGTTCGCTCAGAGCATAACAAGCCTATTTCAACTGAATTCAGTTGGCCTTTACTGTACTACTGTTAAGAACATTCTGAAGTATCTCAGGAATACTAAGGATATGTTTCTTGTTTATGGAGGTGATATAAAACGAAAGCTCAGGGTTTCTTGCTACACTGATGCTGGATATCTGACGGATGATGATGATGACCTCAAGTCTCAAACTGGATATGTATATGTTTTAAACAGAGGTGTTGTTGACTGGAAGAGTACAAAGCAAAGCATCTTCGCAACTTCATCTGCAGAAGCTGAGTATATTGCTGCCTATAATGCTTCTAAGGAAGCCGTTTGGGTTAGGAAATTCATTTCTGGGCTGGGTGTTGTTCCCACAATTGAAGAACCCATTAAGATGTATTGTGATAATAATGGAGAAATTGCTATAGCTAATGAATCAGGAATCACTAAAGGTGCTAGACATTTTCATGACAAAGTTCATCTACCTTCATGATGTTATTGATTTGGCGTTCACTAACAGCTAGAAAAAGTTTACACATATGACATTAGCTGATCCTTTTACTAAAGCATTAGCCTTTCCAAAGCATTTAGAACATACAAAGAATATTGGAATGCTTCCAACTAGTAGTCTCATGTAAATCTATGTTTTATTAGTATTTGGTTGATTGGGATTGTAAGACAATTTTATTTTCTAATGAATAAAGATACTTGGTATTTGTTTTTCATTCATATAATAATTGTTATCCTATATTTGCATGTTTAATCCTTAAATGATTTATCATTCTAAATATGTCCATTATCGGTTAACAATATGGGAATATTGTTACACAAGACAAATGTGAGTGTTGGTTATATTTCTTTGGGGGGGGATAAAATTGAATTTTTTATGGATGGTTCCCGCCAAATTCATATGTTATTTACAAGGGATGCATATTGGACACCCCAACATTCGACTATTTACTTTTGGATTCGTTGTCATAAGTAAGATTTTGAAAATGGTTAGTTAAGTCATCCTTAGACTTGAGAATACAAACAAGTTCTGTATGTGTGGATATCACTTTTTATTTTAAGTCAACGTTAACTAAAATTGTATTTATAAAGGGTATTATTGGAAAGTGATGTGAAGCTGCAGCACAACATTGAATTCAACAAAGAGTTTGTTCCTCCACTTGATATGTGCAGAATGATACCATTGGCGCCTCTCTAGAATTAATTAGATAATTGTATGGTCGTACGCAAAGGGTAATCCAAGATGATTCTTGATTACATTTGGTATATCTGAATTAACTTCTATAACAAGAATCTAAATGGTTAAACTATATGGAATGAGTTAGGATCTGTATCCATAGTTTAACGGTATTCAGAACAAAGGGATGATATAACAAATGACACATAACCATGTACTGCGAATGTTTTTAAAAATTCATCTCAAATCATTCTAGTTTTGATAACGAATGTGAGTGTTGCTAGACGTTTTCGTCATTAGTATATGGGCAGTCTGCTACTTTAACTCCCAAGTGGGAGCTGTTGGAATATGTTAGTTGGAATAGCACATATACAACTAGAAATGTGTAAGCCAGTTGGGGGCACACACGTTAAGACACTTAGAGTGCGTTTAATACTTCACGTACGTTTCTATTGTAAACCAAAGGACCTAAAACGACAAGACAAGAATCCTATGGATGCCTAAATAATTGTAGCCGGCCATGAAGGTTCTAGAGAGTGTCTATGTTTGTTGGTTCTTGGAGATAAGGAGAAAGGGAGGTGTTGTGATAAGGATAGAAGAGGTTTCCTACTTCTATCATGACTAGGGTTTAAAGGCTATATAAACCATCACCCCTAGCTCATAACTCACGACCTACAAACCTAAAATACTCCTAAATCAGTTGTGAATCCCTCCTTACTCTCCAACAGCCGATTCACATAAACCCTAATTAGGGTTTTCAACTTTCGGTTCATCCTTATTCCTTGCTGCTCAAATTTGGTAAACCCATCAAGGGTTTTGGAAGTGTGAATCGATCCCACAACTGTTACAGTAGGTGTATAAGCTTTTGTTTAGAGGTTTTCAGGTGTGACAACTGTTCTCAGGTGTGAATCGATCCCACAACTGTTCTCAGGTGTGACAACATGAAGAAACGAATTAGGGTTGCTTTTGGTGAATTTCAGTTCCGTCTGTCGAATTTCGGTCCAACCGAAATTGATAAAAACCCTAGGTATTCACTGAATTTCGGTACAGAAGGTTAGAGAGGTTTTTGGTACTTCATTTAGGTTACAAAGGTATACAATAGTTGTTTGGGTGGTACATGAAGCAAGACTAGCATCTTGGCGCACTTGGTTGACGTGTTGGGTGAGCAACCGTAGAGGTGACATCTTAGTCACTTGATTTCAAGTTTAGTTTCTCGTTTGCTTTGTTCAAGACATTCATCAAAGGTTAGTTTTCTTATACTATTTGTGTGTTAATCATAGATGCTAAACGTTGCGTACTCGTAGTAAACATGATTTACTAGTTCTTAAATCCCAACACCGAGTGCTATGCATAATCGTTCTACGCATGAACATCATACCACAGTTGTTATCTATGGCATGCCTTGAATATTTTTTGATAAAATCAATGTTTCGAGAAATATAGCAAAACCACTAGTCTTCCATAGGTATACATTTTCTTAAACTACTATGGTTTAGTTAAGAACCCTTACTATATATGATATACTTACACAAATTTATCTAGTTAGATCAACAATTAGAGTATTTTATTGCTAATTTCAGTTATTTATCACTAATCCGCCATCTTCATCAAATTTGGTACATATATAAGTCACAATATATTATTTGATTAACACGTTTCTTGTTGATTTAAGGGAAAAAACTATCGATTATCAGAAGTTTCGAATACATTCCAACACAAGTATGGAAATATAATGGTACATTGAAATAAACTTATTGGATCATTTCGTGCTTGGCCAACTACTTCCTCGCGACTTTATTCCTGTAAAAGGAATGACAAACGAGCAACATAAGTGCTAAGGTAGATATGAGTGACATAGAGACCGAGACTTCCATCTGATGACAGAAGGAACGATATATATTGCAGAACTTGTTCCATCTTGAATGAGAATTTCCTTTGATTCCTATGTATCCAACCGCTGCTGCTGCTCCAGTGGCCGAAGCCACAATACCAAAAAACAGCTGCACACACCATACACGTTAGTTGTAAGTTCATGCATTGGTTTGTCACGGTTAGGACTTGCTTGAATGAACTTGGATATATTGAAAGCATATAGCGACTCAGTAAGTAGACTGACAACGCCTTTCTATTCCGTGAATCTTAGTGGTCTTATACTATAATAGTGTTCACAAAGTAGACCTTCTTAAACACGAAAAGTTTTAGAATATGTGAAAAAAGTGCCTTAGTCTATATTCTTTATTGGAGTTATAGTTATGATCGATGAAGCCCTAGAAAATTGAGGTGCTAACAAACTAATGGCCATGTTCGATGATATTAGTAGGGTATAAAGCAAGCGACCGTGATTGCTGATACATAGTATCTGCATCATAAGAAGAAAAACAACTTATGTTCATATTCCAAAGACCAAAATGTACGTTTTGGGTTCAACCGTTGAAGTCCCAACATGTCAAATTTGGTATAAGTTTCGGATGCCAAATGTCAAACTGAGCTTGCGTTACTTACATGTAAGCTGGGGACTCGTTGAAACTTGCATCCAACAGTACTTTCATAGTGGGCGAAATGGGTATCATCTTGGTTTCTTTAGAAGTGACCATAGCGATGAGCGCGACATTTGTAGTTGCAAATAAAACCGCTCTCAAAGTTGCATCAACTACCGCGTGGTTCTTGACACCATCTTGTAGTGATGCGGACCACTTCATCGTTGTCTCCATATCATAGGCGGCACGTGAAGGAGGCTTGGTGTCAATGGTTGCCATGGCCAAAAGAATATACTATTTATACAAGCCTAAAGCTACTCTTTAGCAATGTGTGATTTAAGTTTATGGTACATTATTGTATTTATACAAGCCTAAAGCTACTCTTTAGCAATGTGTGATTTAAGTTTATGGTACATTATTGTATTTATACAAGCCTAAAGCTACTCTTTAGCAAGAGAATTTTAGGAATAATATGATATTATTTGCTTGTGTCAATTTATACATGTTTAAACATCGCTTTTCATTATGTTCAAAAAAAAACATCGCTTTCATATTTTTCGTTGTTATTTTGTTCGTTTTTCTAAGTAAATGGGTAACGGAAATACATTTATAATTCCATGCACCTCATTGTTGAAATGAATACCTCAGTGGTTGTTTCTACTCATTTGTATTTTACCTGACACTCATTTCACACGTCTTGTACTATTTGAGAACATATTATTTGAAAGGAAAATGAAATATATGCCTAAAACTAAGACTTAAAATTAGACCTAAAGTTGTGATTGGTGGATTTTAAAAGTTAATTGGTGAATAATGATGAGAGAGAAGATGTTTAGGACACTTGGCATGAATTGTATGGAGTAGGTCTATTGTTAGGCTTTGTTAGTAGGCCTATTTATCACTACTCTTATTGATAAAATGCTAATTTTTTATTACTAATACAAAATTATTTCTCAGATGCATTTATGAGATTATTAATTTATGACAATTACATTAATACCATATCACATTATTCACATAATCGGGGTTACATGACCATTTATCATGTT
>BQNB010116327.1:9712-21382 GCA_026074375.1 Tanacetum coccineum
TCTGTTATTGTTCATCTTTTTCTTGTTTACAGACCATGACTCAGTTGAGTTGACCGGGTCAACTCGGTAAATAGCGAGTTGACTTGGTTTGGGTTTAGATCGGGTCTCAAACAACACTTGACCAGTTCGGTTGTCAAAGGATACGACTAGTTCGGTTGATGAAGGGATACGACTAGTTCTGTTGTTTCTACTAAGTGACTCGTTCGACTCCTTCTATGAAAAACGACTAGATCGGTTCATTAAGTTGAACTCGTTCGGTTCCCACGTACAAATGACTAGATTGGTTCGCATAAGCTTATGACTAGATCAGTTTGTTAACTTGTTCAGTTCCACAAGACACCAAAACGTACTGTCGTCCTTTTTGCAAGAAAAATGGATCTGTCAATGACAACAAAAATTGTGGATCTGAGTCTTTTTTGCATTTTGTCCAAACTGCCACCAAGAAAAAAAAAATGAACAAACCCAGATTTGCTTCTTCAAAACACTTAGTCTTTTAAACATAAAAACAACAGATTTGAACCATATATAAAACATAAACATATAACATCAAACGCTGTCATTTTTGTGGCTTTTACACAAGAAAAAGAACACAAAAAATGGATCTGAACAGTAACCGGGACACCATGAACAGTAACGAACATGAACAGTAACCGGACAATAACAAACATGATACGACACACCCCTGCAACTCTGATGCCAATTGTAAAACATAAATGACATATAATATCAGTGATTAAAACTGATCTGGAGGTTGGATAAAGTGAAATAAATGAATAGCTATTTTATTAGAGTTGAAAGGTTAAAGAGATGGGAAGAGTGTGTATGCTAGAGAGAGAACACACACACACTTTTACAAATGTGAACTTCACCCCTCCATGGAAGTATGGAGGGGGTATTTATAGTCTTAGTGCCACATAACTATCGTAACTATTCATTATTAGTCCCTATGTGACACGCTATAAATAAACTAATGTAATTCCGTGTTTGTCACCATATTTTAAGGCTAACAGTTGTGATGATGCTTATCTTGTTATGCCTTTCATTTCCGCCTTGGCAAGGTGTGACACCTCGATCCAATGAACGAAGTGGATCACGCAACCAATAGAGTCTATGAAGAGGCCAGTTTATCCAGGGATTGGGTACGTAGATACATTTGGTAGAGGATACATAGGTTGTGTGTTAAAAGGATAGCTATTTGAGGGAGCAACTGAAGGGTATACGAACCCATTATATGTAGGTGCATTATTGCTCAGGGGAACCTGCGGAGCATATCTACCATATGGGTGATAGGTGGAGGATCCCCTAAAAGACAGGGCACCACCTTGAAACTAGAGAGTGTAGCTTGAAGGCTGCCCTAGTAGGGCTCTCATATTTGGTAGGGAGTAGGGGTTAACATGAGTAGGTATGGGCCCACTAGGTGGTTACAAACTATTAGGTACGAAAGGTTGAGCATTATGTGAGAGATGTGTACTGTTAGGAGGGGGATTCCCTCCTATGTTAGTCGAAGGCTGATGGCCTTCGTATGTAGAGGCCAAAGATGATTGCAGATGTTGACCATTTTTACTCCTTCCTAAGTGGGCAGCCAAAAGTGGAGGAAGATTCATTCCCTGACTCTTGTTGTCATATACTTTGTGTTCTGAAGGCCTTCCACCTTTGTAATTCCTTTTTACCCTACTACCATCCCTGTTTAGGGTGTCTTCAAATTCTACCACCCTCTTTTTTTGTCTTCGAGCCCTCGGAGACCTTGTACGGAGAACCAAAGTAGTTTCTTTGACACGTACAGGCCTAGGTTCCATCTCCCTTTCTTCATCATACTCCTCAATGAAGTATTCCAGTTCAGTGCTGAAGTCTTTGTTACGTATCTGCTTCCGTTATTCCTTTAAGAGGGATTCAAGGACCACGTAGTTAGTCTCCACAAAGGCAGGGCTAATCATGGGTTCAGGGTTGGCTGAGGTGGAAGCACGATGGGTAAGTGGCATGTTTTCAGGAGTTATGGCAGTAAATGTAGAGAAAGTTATGGCTGGTAATTCATTTGCATTAGGACCGGGTATAGGGGTTAATGTCGAAAAACTGGTGGTGGTGTCATTTCTCTCCCGCTTGTCATGCCGGAAAAGTAGGTTAAGTAGTTTGAGGGTTATGGACTCGGTTTAAACAGGACTAATTGTTGCAGGTCCCACGGATGGCGCCTATAACAACCCGCAATTTTCATCAATGTAATTATCCATCTATTAAATTAGATGCACTGTAATATCCATCTATTAAATTAGATGCACTTTATATACCACCTTTTACAGGGAAATTTTTTGCTTTATCTCATAATGCAACGTAACTTGCATCTCTAAAGTAAACGAGCTCACGCAACCTCTATCAATGCCATCTATATCTATGTTTATATCATGTAAACATCCTAATATGTCAAGTCTATATCTTAATATCATTTTTACCAAGTACATTATCCATTTAACGTACTTTTCAAAACGTTATATCAAAACAGGCATTAAACGTAAACGTTTATATCAAAACCCTAATTATATGTAATGTATACATATAAAA
Source organism: Tanacetum coccineum (assembly GCA_026074375.1). Taxonomy (NCBI): domain Eukaryota; kingdom Viridiplantae; phylum Streptophyta; class Magnoliopsida; order Asterales; family Asteraceae; genus Tanacetum; species Tanacetum coccineum. The sequence goes on from BQNB010116327.1 coordinate 12,266, forward strand.
TGAATGTGCAAGCCTTTAAAGCATGTGTACAAGTGTACAATGCACCATATTTGAATAACTTTTCCCTCCAAAACAATGTACAACTTTCTAAAGCTTAATGTACAAGTCAATAATGCAAGAAAGTCAAACTAGGTCATTTTACCTCCAAATTCATTCTAGTTTCTTACCACCACTTTAACACAAGGTACAAGCACTTAATGCATGACTCCTAAACCCTAAACTTAAACCCTAAGTCATCTAAAACCCTAATCTAAAACCCTAAACCCTAAAAACAAAACCCTAAACCCTAATTTTACCTTCAACTAAAAACTAAACCTTAAACCTAAAACTATGCCCTAAACCTTAATCCTAAGCCCCAATCTTAATCCTAAAACTAATCCTAAACCTTAATATATCCTAAACCATAACCCTAACTTGAATTTTAAGTCAAAACCATAACGCCGAAAGCAAAAACATACCACGACACCGCCTTTTATCCATTTTAGTTGACCACATTTTTACACCCAAGCTAGCAACCAAGCACCTCAAGCACCTCTATGACATCACCAAGCAGCCTCCCAAGTAGCTTACAAGCACCTCCATCACCACCCTTAAGCACCAAGGCTTCTAGACACCCCTTTGTTACCACCTTGTACCCGAATCCCTTCCAACACCTTCCACCATTCAAATCTACACCTCTAGCCCTCAATACTTATCATTCTAGCTTCTATGAATCACCTTAGCTAGCCTTGACATTAATCAAACATAAAACTTGGGCACCAAGGGTTTTTAAGCCCTATAAATAGCCAAAACATACACCCTTTTCATTTAATCCCACATAACTCATCTCACACCCTTAAATGGAATTCTAGCCTTTCCATAGCAGAAATAGAAGATCAAGAGAAGTCTCTAAGCTCAGAATAGAAGCCAAGAAGCAAGAAAAACGAAGTCTTGAAGCCATTTCTAGGCGTACGAATCATAAAACCCCATTTCGAAACCATTATAGCTCAGTAAAGCCTAAGATCTTTTCCATATGCTATATTCTATACAATAATGTTCATAATACTCTTAAGATCATGTATGAACTCTTGTTTGAAGCTTTGAATCCTCAAAACCCATTGTTTTTAAATAAAAAACCCTAAAAATGACTCGATTTTGATTTTTCTCTAGCTAAAGGATATCCTTTTTTCTAAAACCTTTTGTTACTTAGAAAACTTCTTATTTAGCTTATACTAATAAGCTATAACCTTCAAAATTAAATTGGAATCCTAAATAAACCTTTGCATGGCATTTGGAATTGTTTTTGCAAAAGTATTCCATGCAAGGGGTATATATCCAGTAACTTTATGAAATTATTAACTAAAGGGCTGAAATGTTCAAATTCTTAAAATATATAATTTTTATACTATAAGGACCTATTTTTCCAAGTTTTAAAGTTAAAGGTTTAATATATATATACTTTTTTATATAAAGGACTAAACTTGTAGAAGTTTATAAACCAGGGGTATATATTGCTAATTTTGCAAACTTATAAAATATTATATTTTTATATTAATTATAAAAATATATATAAATTATCCTAGCTTTTGAAGAAACTTAAAACTATAATGTATCACATTACTAGGGAGCTTCATGTGAGGGGTTTCATATGGATATACATTTTGACGAGTTTGCTGGATTTACGATTTAAAGTGTCCTGGCTCCTCAAACGTTTACTACATGACCTATAAATTATTATGGCCTGAACAGTGATATGATATTTCCATAATAAATCCAATCAAAATGATATTTCATTATGACATAAAACATATCCAATCAAACTAAGACTTGACATATTACCTAGGTTGTGTGACGAAGCCGTTACATTCATTTTATATACTTTTGCCATCAATCAGATTTCCCTGTACTGTTAAGGTGAGTTCATAGCCTCGCATTCAATCTTTTAAATGTTTCATAAACCCGCGAGGGGGATACATGCTATAAACCATGAATGCAAGTATTTTTCTGTATGCTATCCTGATACATTATTTCCTGAGTCTCTACTTTTACCATTAAGTCCCCACTCTCATGAACTGTTAATTACTCGTTGGAGTAAGCGTGGATGATGTGAATATATCTATTTAGGATTGGACTCTCTATTGGTGTACCTATACTTTCGGTAACCAATAACACTTCATTAGAAATAACTGCGGGTGTTTGGAAAAGGCACCCGTTAGGGCAATTATTTGTTGGGAAATATATTGTAAAAGACTTAATAAATGGAAGTATAACAGTAAGGCTGGTAGTTATATAGTTATATCTGGTAAGTACTAAGTTTAATCAGTGCTGTACTAATGTGTAAGTCGACCAGTACAAAGTTAGATACTGTAGAGTGGCAGATACTATAGTTAGTACTGGATCGTTTTTAGTTAATCTGTTTATGTACAGAATAGTGATAATTTTATCTTAGAGATATCATAGAGATATCTTAGATAGGATATGCATTATCCTTTCACACGTTTTTGTATAGCCTTCTAGGGTTCCTTGGTGTATAAAAGGAACTCCTACGGCATATAGTTTTGAAGAAACAAGTAATTCTAAGTGATCAAACCAAGAACAAAGAAGATAGATATGGGTTGTGATGTTAGTGAGAGAAAGTATAAGGAATGGTTGAAGTGTTATAAACTATATGAAAATGGAGAATGAAACAACCAAAAAAAAGTACAACAAAGGTCAAAAACAAAAACACTAGCACTTAGCATCTGATATCGCAACACACCCTCTCCAAGGCTAGGAGAGGGCTTATATAGATACATCTGGCCGGCCCATAGGCTATGATGGGCTTCCCATGGGCCTTGGGCCGGATTAGCTTCTAATACTTAACATGACACAATCTACGAGCTAAGACCTGTTACAACTTGGAAGTGACCGACACTTTTTATGTTTCCAACAATCCCCCCTAAGGGAGGCCACATCCATTTTACAAAACTTTAAGCCTACAATACTATGCTTTGTCCTTTAGAGGAGGGGGGGTAGCGGCCCCCCTTTTAGCTCCGGTTCCTTTTGAACAATCTCTGTAGTATGTTGTAGTGATCATTGATTTCTGGATTGAGCTTGTTCCTTGAACTTGTATCTTTGACATTGTGATCTTGAGCATCTTGAGATCATCAACCAAGCATAATCTCTTTGCCATCTTGAAACTTTGCCATCTTGTAGATTTGTGATTTCTGAACCAACATGCTCATACCTTTCTTGAATGGCTGACTTGAAAAAACTTTAATGCTACGTCTTTCTTGAGATTCGTTAACTATAATACTTCGTCACTTTGAGAAAGACGTTCGTATCAAAGTAGCGAAGTGGTCTTGAAATTTGTATTGTAGAGCCTTTCATGAAGTCCTTATTTTGCTATCGGGTATGTAGCATGTGGCTATGAATCTTGGTGTAGTCAGCTGGAAATCTAGGCACCTCCACCACCACTTTAAATAGCCTGCATAAAAAATATTAGATAAGCGGGGTACGAATAAGAGCTTTGTCATTCTGCCCATGTTTTGGTTGGAGTAACCTTTAAATCCGTGAGGATCGACCTGTGATCAGATAGATTCAATTTAAGAAGAATCTTCTTGACAGGATTTCCAGCTGTAGTATTGAATCTTTCTAACACATAAGTATTAGATTCATCGTACTCAACATGTTCTCATTATCGGAACGTCTCAAAGCAGACAACACGATAAGAGTGAACCAGTGAGTTACTATCTCACCGATTGATATAGAAAATCAATTTGAAAATCAATCGACGTGTCACTTGCTAAAGTGGTTTTGTGACACATCGAGAGTTTTAAGCAATTCAAAATTCTTTAAACCGTGACCATAACCTGGGACAGTTTGATTCATAAAGAATCGCGACCATTGTAGCTTTCCATTGTCACAAACAAACAAGCTTGATTCATAAGAATCGCACAAGTCACCTACCATGAGCTTGTTTGATGTTGGCTCAAGCAGGATTTCCATCTTCATTGTGAATACCTAAGTATCACTCGGATGTTCTGGCAAAATCACAAGGATCTTGCGTAGGACTCTAATGATATTACTTGATATTCAACAATTGTGAATGAAATAACAAGCTAAATAGAGAGACAATGACCCTAAAAGATTAATGGAGATCTCTTTTGGCTCTGACTCCAATAGCGGCACTGTTAATTTTATTGATACAGAGGCTGGAGCTGAGTGCCACCTTTTCAATATCTCTAACTCGGAGTGAGAAAGTCAATAGAAATGAGAGATGCTTCCGTGAGTTTTGAAACAAAGTCGCATCTAACTTTGAGGGAGCTGGGAGGTGTTTGTGCATAGCGTCACTGGGTCCATGGACGTCTTCAATGTCAGACAACACCTAAGTGTTTCTGACAGCATATGTATTGACCCAGTTTCTGCCTAAGTGTATGGAGGGCTTCTTTCTTTTCACCCTTTATCCTTACATTTCTTTTTCATTCTTCAACCCCTTCAATGCTTACCGAGACTTCATAACTAACCCCTTGTTGGTTGTTTCCTTGTTAGCTCCATCTCAGTCGGCATTATTCTCGATTCTTACTTTTTCTCCTTTTTAATCATACTAAGGACTTCTACACTAACTATGGAATCCCTGGGTAGATCCCACCGAGTTCTGGCTGGATCATGGGATTGAATACCTATACCTAACCACATTATAACTCCGACAAAAGTAAGTACATGGTCGTCCTTTTAGGGTATTCCATCACCTTACAAACAAAAATCATTGAAAAATCATATCTAAGTGTTTGATATAAATTATCAAAAGGTTTACACTTTGAATGCTTTTAATCATCACTAAAAGCTCCCCTTTAACATGTGCATCGTAATCGTAGTACATGCTAAGTGTGGAGTGCATCGAGTCCATTTTAGTTGATTACTTATGTCAATATACATTAAGTCTAGGTTAATCACATTTTCTCCCCTTATCCAAATGTTAAATACCCTTGATAGTCTCTTGGTATCAATTTAGTAACCGATCGGGGACAAAATGATGTATTCAAGCAAAATGGAACATATATTGCCCCCCCCTCAACCTTTTGAGGGTGTTATAAATGGTTCCGAGTATAATTATTATGAAATATTTGAATTTACTAAGAAATTCTTGGTAAAAAATTTGTACTCGAGCACATCTTATTTTTCACCAAAAATCTACACTAGTTATTAACATATTCACAAAGATCAAAATATTTACGAGGGTGAATTGACCTTGATAAGAATGAGAACAACATATGAAAAATCAATTGGATTCTTTTGAAGCAGCCATAAAGTCACCCCCGTATGGTCTTCCACCATAAATCTCTCCAAGCTCCGCATGATCCTCCTTGTCTTTAATCCTTTTATTTATCAATTGCCGAATCATAGCTCTTGCATTTGTCATTGTCATGTTGGCTCCCAAAAGTCTGAGGCATATACTCTATTTGATTCCTTGAGGCGATCATCAAAGCAGTCGAACATCACGAGAGTACCATCGCTAAACTTGTGTAGTTCATCAATGCGCATCAATCTGTTCTTCATGTCTTTGTTCCTTAACAGATGAATCCTCCTGGGATCGGAGTATGGTGTGTAAGCGTCTTATTCTTATCAATTAGATCTGTACGTGTCAGGCTTTGTGAGGTTTGAGATGTCATTTGATAGCTTTCAACACCCAATTGAAGGTCATTCCACATACCTTTGGATGACAACACTTCTTGTGAACCATTCAAAGGATATCATTAAAATGCAAGACGATCATCAACGTTGAGATTTGTCCAACTTTCCTTGCACGAGAAAGAAGCAACATTTCTTCAATGTCTTGATCGAAGTCTGTGGAAATCACACACACACATAAGAAGATGAACAGTGTAAAGAATGTCGGTACATCCCTACGTTAGCAGGTTTCCAGTTAAGATCTTGTAGTTTTGCCATTCGACATTTCACTTTGTACAAAAAAAAGAAAAATGAAGCTTCAGAAGCAATAATTCTTCTTTTTGAGTATACGTCACACGAGCCTGAATCCTCCCTTGTGCCGCAAAATGCCATAGAATTGTCTCCGCTTCTGCCCTCATGTGAGATTCCCCAGAGAGCGAATTTATCGTAGTTGACTATCACTTGACTCCCACATTAAGTTGGGCACTAAGAACTTCTATCCATTTAAATGCCCTTAATCTGCAGCCTTGGTCCTTACAGTAACGAAGTAGAGTACTTGCGGCTTGACCTCAAACCCACCACGTAGGTACTCAAGGTCCGTTATTGGATGAAGTGGATGGAAACGGTATGACATGACGACCTTGAGATTTGAACCAACGGTAGTGGCTTTCCGCAGATCATGAGGATATTAGGCGGCCATCGGTTGAATCCAGTCAAATTTTTCTGTTGTGGCATTGTAACCTTCTTACACAAAGTATTCAAGTTCAGTCAAGCTCTTCATGTTCCTTATCATCAGCTCAATGTTGACCAGCTAACAATTCAGTGTTATTTGTAATACCATTTAGCCTGTTCCAGTCTACAAAAGCTAGAAGTAAAATGTTGTGTCTGTTAGCTCATCGAATGACTCCTCGAGGGACTTGTCCTTTCTTGCCAGTTTGGCTTAGCCAAGATTTGGTACGGATCATAATCAGAGGTGTAGACTTGTTCCATGCACGATCAGGAGAATGTAATCGTATAGTTTGTTGAAACCAGTCAGGAAGAGGATGGAACCTCTTCTTATTCCGTGTTCACATGGACACTCTGTATTCAAACTCCTAATGTGCAGGTGCTTCAAAGACATATGTAGATTACATAGGTTTCCACTACTGAACAGATGGCTAGCAGATTGCTTATGAGTCCATAAACCTGTAGTAGTCTTTCCCTGCGTTTCATGTGGTTGTCTTTTCCTCTTGAGCACTGTAGATCAGGTTCTTTTCCTGACCTCTTCTTTGAAACTCCCGGTCTGTTTCAACAGCGGAGGTTTCTTGATCATCATCTGCTCTGTCTCAGAGTCTTTTAGTGAGACCGTATCGCCATAAGTATCTAGCATAATTATTTTTGCCGCTTCATACGCATCAACACTGCCTTGTAGTATCTGCCTTTGGAGTCAGGCCTCTAGATAGATTATGTTAGCTTCCATCTGTCAATTAAGATCTTTTTTTCATGCTCTAGATCCGAAATATTAGCAGCTACAGCATGAGACGTCCTTGGCTTCCTTTAAAGATCGTACCAGAACCTCCATACTCGAGTTATTCGTTCACTAACTTCTCAATTTGTGGTGTATCTGGTGTGATCTTCGAGACTTCACTCTTGACTTGTTCCTTGATTACTTTCTTCATTCCTTCATCGATTGAATCAAGGAATTGTTGATTTTCAGCTTGAGCCTCTTCTCGAATTCTATCAGACTTCAGTTGGACTGCAACATCTACTGCTTCCTTCATTTTATTTGCCAGGTACTGGTCAACGATGCCAGGAATGGAAGAGAGTGCTTCAGCATATTGATTTGTTTGTTTGAATTCCGAGAAGTTGTCTTCTAAAGCTTTTAGTCTGTTATCAAAACCAAACAACGAACCAAAGTCAGGAAGATTTTGAAGTGAGGAGCTTGGAGTAGTAGCCGGTGTCAGGATTGGTGGTTGTTGTAATTGAGTGAAGAGAGGAGTCGGTGTTGGAGGACGATTGGTTGGTGCAAAGAAGGATGGCTCCGCAATGGCAGTGACAGGAATATCTACTAGAGAGGTAGCTTCAGCATTATGTCCAAATATAGCATCAACACCGGTATCTTGATTTGGATTTAGCATGTTGGAGACGAAGCCAGATGATACAGAAGAGCTCTGTTGTTGACCATCAGGATTTACCGGAGTTAGGGTCACATGAGTGTCTTCAATTTCCTGGGTTACTTAAACCTGGGGCAATACAACATCTGCCTTTACATCATCTCTTCCTTCAAGATTGGCATTGGTATATCTGTCCGCCTCATTGCCTTGTTCCTTTACATATGTAGCATCTTCATCCGACTTTTCTCCTTCAACATCCACCCCTTCAACTTCATTGTCACTGTCTTCATCATCTGAGGATGAAACATGAGAGGGTGTATGAACTATAGGATCGAAGGTGTCATCTTCATTGTTATCTTCATCTTGATCATCTTCACTTGACTTCTAGGAGATATCATCATCTGAGTCATAATCAAGTGCATCGGGAACCCCTGGTGAAACACCAGTTCCTTCATCTGCACCAGACCTGCTGGCATAAGAGCTGTGAGTCTTTTACGGCTTCTCTTGGTGATTATCTTAAGTTGCTCAGCTTCTGTCAAAATCGCCTCAGAGATAGTCTCTAAATCTTTAGCCTTTTGCTTTCCTTTTCCAGTCTTCTTGCCTTTCTTAGTGGTTGCATCAGAATCAACTTTCTTCTTACTTGCTTTTGTCTATGGAGGAATCTTTCCTGAAGCAATAACATAATACTCTTTGTATGATTCAGAGTTGCAGATGTCCTCATTTGTTAACTCTGCTGGTAAGATAGTCCCGTACAACTGAGTGTCTTCATTCCTTGAGATGACATTGATTGTTGTGAACATTGGGTCATCTCTGGCATAGTGCCAATTAACCTTGTTTCTTTGAGGAATTAAAGGGTCTTTAGCCATGACAAAGTTGACGATTAGCTTGGTAAAACGAGGATAGTACATCGCATTGCCCTTCTTCGTATTCTTGTTCTCAATCTGGTAAATGAAGTCCTCCCACAGAAGATATGTGATATGTATGAAATACACATATCCGTTTATACCAAAATTAACCCTAAATGACCAAAAACACACTAAAAATGGCAAAGATATACTTGTTTTTGTGTTTTGTGTGTGCAGGTACGGATATATCAAAAATATCACAAGAAAACCGTCAAAAACGGGCAAACACGGACACGAGAACGGAAGAACTTGCAAGAGCCGGAAGCCAAAGTCAAATGGTCAACCTTCAGTCAAAATTGGTCAAATCCTGGTCAACAAAAGTCAACTACAAAAAGACAAAACCCCAAAATATTCCAAATCAACCCTTCAAGTTTAAAAAAAACACAAAATAAAACAAGTCTAAGCCCAATCATTCCATTCCCAGCCCAATAACCTAAACCCATTAAAACTAATATGAAGTCCAGGGACCTTTCTTGCATAAACTAAAAGAT
>BQNB010116328.1:3822-17238 GCA_026074375.1 Tanacetum coccineum
AAACACCTCAAAGAGGTCAAAATGATCTTTCGCTACCTTAGACAATCCATTAACATGGGTCTATGGTACTCGAAGGATTTTGGGTTTGAGCTAATTGCATATGCAGATGCAGACCATGCAGGGTGTAAGTGAGCTTTAATAAGCTCCTTAATCTACTTAAACCTCTAAAAACAGATTAATACCTTTGCTTATTGGATTATGGACTTTTTGGAAGATGAGCTTAAAATGGAAGAGCTCATATGACTTTTACTAGCTTATCATTGATAAGCTAGAGCTGTTGACAAGCTCTTTGAGCCTTATAAGCCTTTGTTTTGCTAAGGCCTTGGTTAGTTTCCTATTTCCTCTTCTACTTTTATGTTCTAGCTTAAATCTGCTTATTTGCTTATCACTTGCTTATTAGTGCTTATTTCTATCTCTTTGTGCTATTTGATCATGTTTTGTTATCTGTTTTTAGCTTAAATAAAGTAGATCTTAATTTTTAACTTTTGTCTAAAAAAATCATGAAAATCCAAAATTATAGTGGCATAGCTCTTAGATCTTTGCTTAATGCTTATTTGCTTGTTCTTGATTAGTTCATTAGACTTGTTAAAAGCTAAGTGTTATCTGGTATTCAAGTTTAGATAGATAGAAATCAGTTTTGCAAGCTTTAATAAGATTTCATGGATTCTAAGGGAGTGTTTGGAACTAGCAGTACTAACCTCAAGTTAGTACTGCTTGAGTCTTTTTGATTTAATTGTTGGATTTAATCTTTCAAAGTTGATTATCTGTGTAGGATTTGTAGGATAGATTAGATTTATCAAAGTTTTCATAGGTTAGTTGTTTGATAATTTCATAAAAACTCTTAAAAATTACAAAAATACTAGTTTAGCTTATAGCTTATAGGTTTTGCTTATTAGTTAGTTTAAATTTGCTTAATAGGATTTATATAAGCTTACTATCATCTGGTAATCAAGCTTTAATCATTAGGATTCATTTTCATAAGCTAGTTGAGTTTTTATATGTTTAAAGGAGTGTTTGGATTTGCTATGTTTGACCTTCAAAAGTCATTCCTAGTTGCTAAATGTTTTTGAATTAGTTTTTTTAATTCACTTAAAATCAGTAGTTAACTTGTTTTCTTAAACTAGATTTCAAAATTTAAGAAGTAAAGGCTTATTATCTTAGTTTTTGCACCAGGGGAGTTTGAATTTTAAGATTGATAAGTAATTTTTGATCCAAGCTTTCCTGAGCTTGGATTGTGTTTGTTTAGTGTTGGTACACACCTAATTGGTGTGTCTAATGCATGCTTGACCCTTAAGGTCACCTGCATTTGGGTTTTACCATTTACCAAGTGCATCAGATAGGTCATACTGCAGTGTCCAACTGCAGTCCCTCTTTGATCACATTTAAGTTAGCTTTAGTAGGTCTTATTAGTTAAAATTCAGTAGGATAATAGTTTACATATAGGTTAAGATAGATTAAAGCTTGCTTTTTTAAATTCTAGCTTATTATCTAGGTTAAATTAGCTTTTAAAGTTCATTAAAATTTTGAATAAATAAAAAACAGTAGCTATAAAGATTTAGTTTCTCATTTTTAGATTTTTAGCTTATAGATTTAGTTTTTATTATCTAGATTTGTAGCTTATTAGTAGAGTGATGAGATTTCAAAAATTCAAGATCAGTAGTAGCTTAATGTGGATTTTAGCTTAATTAGTTTTTGAGCTTAAAGTGTGTTTTCCTGAGTTAGCTGTTTAGATCACTAGATTTAGAAGTTTTAAAGTGTTTTCAGTTAAGTTAGCTTCTAGACATCATAAGCTTTCAGAAACAGCTTTTGGTTTTGAATTTAGTTCTTAATTGAGGTCTGTGTGCTTATTTGAATGCAAAGTAGTTTTTTGGCTCTCAAAAGCCTAGTTTATGAGATAGCTTATTTCACAAGCTGTTTGAGAGCTTAATATTGAGCTTGAGCTTATAGTGTATTTGTTAAAGTTGCTTAAAAAAGTGTCCTCTATAACTTTTGTTCTTTGAGTTTTTAAAAATTAAAAAAAATACAAAAAAGGTTGTTAATGGGACTTGAACCCGTGACCTCTTGCACACTAACACATACACTTACCACCCCGCTTCAATAGCTCATCCGTTATTTACTTCTTTCATTTAATTAATAAGCATCATTTGGGCCTTAAGCCCATTTAATAAGCCGTAGCTTATTTGGCTTATTTAAGAGCTTATTTGTTAAGCTGGGGGTTCGGTGCTTGCTTCTATTTTTCACTTGTTCTTTACATCAATTAGGATTTTTAGTGATTTTTCCAGATTTTTCCTTTTATTTGTTTAATTTTTATGATTTTTATTAGATAAAAAGTTTCAAAAATCAATTAAAAATAGAAAAATAATTTTTAAAAATACAAAAAATAGTTTTTAATTTTAGAATAATTACTTTTAGGTTTACATGCTTCTATTTTTCACTTGTTCTTTACATCAATTAGGACTTTTTATATTATTATAAAAAGTAGTTAAAAATAGTTTTCTGAAGTTTTATAATATTTTAGACTTTTCTAAGTTTAAAAATCATTTTTTAGAATTTTTAGGATTTAATTTGCTATTTTCTAGGATTTAAATAGATTTAATTAGTTTTTAATTCATAATAAATACAAAAATAATCAAAAAAATAATTTTCTTTTTCCTAAAATTTTCTTTTGCCTTAATTTAGGTTTAGAAATTTTATTTGCTTCCATAGGAGTTAAATTTAGTATAGTTGCTTATTTGTCGCGTTTTCTTTGCTCCCGTTAATTGTTTCTATGCATTAATTGCTTGTGTTTGCTTATTTTAATTATTGTTTTTAATTAGTAGTCATAGATAATCAAATCAATCTTCGTTTTCATTCAAATCATTGTCCAAACAAGAACGTGGTCTCAATTTTATAAATCGTTGGGGAGTAACGACCCGGGAATAATACTTCCCGGTTAATATACGTATTATATTATATTATATATATTTTTGAAGATTTCCCTTTTACCTTTGTCCTCAAGGGTAATTTTGTAATTTTCCATCATCATATATAATATATATTTTATATTTTACGTGTATAGAATTGCTATATAATATCTGGATAAATTCGTGATCATTTTTATTGATGAAATCTTGTTCTACTCCAAGAGCGAGAAAGAGCACATAGAACATCTTAAGTTAATTTTGGAGTTGCTTAAGAAGGAAGAATTGTACGCAAAATTTTCAAAGTGTGAATTTTGGTCGTCGAAGGTACAATTTCTTGGTTACGTGATTGATAGTGAAGGCATTCACGTAGACCCAGCTAAGATAGAGTCAATCAAGGATTGGGCATCGCCCAAGACTCCGACAGAGATTCGTCAATTTCTAGGTCTTGCTGGCTATTACCGATGATTTATCGAAGGTTTCTCAAAAATTTCCAAGCCTATGACGAAGCTGACTCAAAAGAACGTGAAGTTTTATTAGAGTGAAAATGAAAAAGCTGCATTTCAGCTGTTGAAGCAGAAATTATGTAGTGCACCGATTTTGGCTTTACCCGAAGGTAGTGAAAACTTCATGGTTTACTGTGATGCTTCTCTTAAAGGGTTGGGCGCAGTTTTGATGCAAAGGGAAAAGGTCATAGCCTACGCGTCACGTCAACTCAAGATTCATGAGAAGAATTACACTACACATGACTTAGAACTTGAAGCTGTAGTGTTTGCTCTCAAAATGTGGAGACATTATTTATATGGCACGAAGTGTGTTGTGTTCACTGATCATAAGAGCTTGTAACATATTCTTGATCAGAAAGAGTTGAACATGAGACAACGTCGATGGTTGGAATTTTTGAGTGACTACGACTGTGAAATTCATTATCATCTGGGAAAGGCGAACGTGGTGGCAGATGCCTTGAGCCGAAAGGAACGGAATAAGCCACTACGAGTTCGAGCCTTGGTTTTGACGACTAGTCTGAACCTTCCCGTGCAAATTTTAAACGCTCAAGTTGAGGCAAGAAAGGAAGAGAACTATGAAACCGAATATTTTGGTGGTATGATTAAGAATCTGGAGCCCCATGCTGACGGAACGTTATGTCTGAGGAATAGAAGTTGAATACACTGTTTTGGCGACTTGAGAACTCTAATTATGCATGAGTCGCATAAGTCAAAGTATTCGATCTATCCTAGATCAGATAAGATGTACCAAGACTTGAAGAAACTATATTGGTGGCCAAATATGAAAGATGAGATTGCCACCTACGTTAGTAAGTGTCTGACTTGTGCAAGAGTCAAGGCCGAATGCCAAAAACCATCTGGTTTGTTGGTTCAACCTGTGATCCCGGAATGTAAATGGGAGAACATTACAATGGATTTTGTTACTAAGTTTCCAAAGACGTCGTCGGGTCAAGATGCAATTTGTGTAATTGTTGACCGACTCACCAAGTCTGCTCATTTCTTACTAATGAAAGAAACCGACTCAATGGAAAAGTTGACGAGACAATACTTGAAGGAAGTAGTCTCAAGACATGGAGTGCCAGTTTCGGTTACCTCTGATCGAGACAGTAATTTACATCTCATTTTTGGCAATCGCTAAACAAAGCTCTAGGTACTCAAGTGGATATGAGTACGGCATATCATCCGCAGACGGATGGTCAGAGTGAGAGAGCCATCCAAACCTTGGAGGACATACTACGTGCTTGTGTGATTAATTTTGGGAAAGGTTGGGATAGACACCTACCTTTGGTGGAGTTTTCCTACAACAATAGTTATCACACGAGTATCAAAGCTACACCGTTCGAAGCATTGTACGGTCGTAAGTTTTGATCGCCTGTCTGTTGGGTTGAGGTTGGAGATGCTCAGCTTACTGGTCCTGAGATTATTCATGAGACCACGGAAAAGATCATCCAGATCAAGAAGCGTATTCAAGCGGCACGTGATAGACAAAAGAGCTATGCTGACATGAGACGTAAGCCATTGGAGTTTGAGGTTGGAGATAAGGTTATGTTGAAAGTATCGCCATGGAAAAGGGTGATACATTTTGGCAAATTGAGGAAGCTAAATCCTCGTTATATTGGACCTTTCAAAGTTCTTGCTAAAGTAGGAACGGTAGCATATCGACTTGAAATCCCAGAGAAACTAAGTCGGGTTCATAGTACTTTTCACGTTTCCAATCTGAAAAAGTGTTTCTCTGATGAACCCCTAGCTATTCCGTTAGAAAATTCAGATTGATGACAAGCTTAATTTCATTGAAGAACCAGTCGAAATTATGGATTGAGAAGTTAAACAACTAAAGCAAAGCCGCATCCCAATTGTGAAAGTCCGTTGGAACTCAAGGCGAGGTCCTGAGTTTACTTGGGAGCGCGAGGACCAAATAAAGAAAAAGTATCCCCACCTTTTTGCTAACCCAGCACCTGCGTCTAAAGTTACGTCTTAAGATTTGAGGACAAATCTCTTTTAATAAGGGAAGAATGTCACACCCCATAAATTTCAGGTCAATATTTTTAAACTTTTCCGACCATTAGTTTTGACTTTTATACGTTACGTTTGAATCTGGCAGTTAAAGGGAAGTTAACCCGCATAAATCTGATAAACGTCATCGGACGCGTTCCGACTTCGGATTTTGATTAGTTTAGACATTATATGAGTTATTTTATTATTTCTAAGTGTTTTATAGTTTACGACCACTTCCGATATTTATTTTTACGTTTTAACGTTTAATTTGCGTTTTCGCGTTTTTGACCTAACGGAACCTCGGAAACACGAAATCTTTTCATGTAAACTTTAGTTATCGTTCATATCGTGTTGATAAGTCAAAAATATCATTCACCCCTCCCCCTCTACTCCAAACATGCATACACCACACTTAAATAAATCAAAGAGCATCTTTCATCTCTAATTTGAATTTTAAAATAAAACACCATCACATGCAAGAAAAAGACATCTTTGTAATATCCTCCATGCATCATCATGTGACTCTTACACCTTCTTTGTCTTCATTCACCCATGGAGGACCACAACTCTAGTAACCATTTCATTTAATTATTTTTGGCTAGTGATCAAGGCTTGAACCATCCTGTGCTTGTTTGCGTCCGAACCTCCCACACATAAACACTTTTGGTGTGTGTTGGTCACCTAGACTTTTGATGCCATGGTTCACATAATATCTTACACCCTAAAGCCCTAGTTCCTCCTATAAATATCATGTTATAACACATACTACGTCATTTCATATTTCCAAGCCTCATCAAAAATCTCTCATATCTCTTTTTCTCCTTCTTGCTCACGACACACAACAAACACCCTTTTAGGGTTTCTTTATCTTGATTTCCTTCAAGATTCAAGTATTCTAGGTTGATTCTTGTTTATATCTAAGGTGATTACAAGTGTTGGTTCTTTGATTCCAAGGGTTTTCTCAATATCTAAAGTTAGGGTTTCTAATTTTATTGGTGGGTTTTCAAGATCTAGAGATTTTAGGTATAGATCTTGTGTTGTTGCTTCTTGATCTTCATTCATGTAAGCATTTCTTGATCTTTCTTTTGATACTTTCCTTTTATTCTTATGAGATCTTGTTCATGCTTAAGAATCCATGTGTTTGTGGCACTTTTATAAAAAGAAATGAATTAATATTTTGTCATCTTTTATAAAAATGGAAGTAATATGTTTATGACTTTGCGATCTTGGTGAGGTGGGTTAAAAAGTGAGTTGCGACAATAGAAATGAAGGGATTAGGTTAGTTTTAGGTGTGGTTTGATGGTGGATAGTTGTGAATGGAGATTAGGCTAGACTAGACACTATTGTGAACTTTGGTGTGATTTTTAGAAGCGTTTGTGAAATACATAGTTGTTGATCCGAAATGTTTTGATGTTTTGAGCGACTTAGGAATGTTTTCAATAGGCGTAAAAGTAGTTTTTGGAGAGCTCGTTTCGAGTAGATAGTTTTTCATATATCGTACACTAAAATCGAACTTAAAACGGCCAAGTTATAGCCAAATAAAACTTGAAACATTTTTCGGCAAAACCCATTTGATGTAGTGCTGTTTGGAAAATAGAATAAGGTTTTCGGACACTTTTGGACATTTTTGAACTTTCTAAACGTTGGCGAAACATATAAAAACATTAGGTTATTGCTTAGAAACATTTGAAATATCATCAAAGTATGTAAATAATGTCGGGATTGATAAATGAGGTAGGATTTTCAAAAATAGTAACTTTTATTTTGTTTTAGCGAAAAGAACATAGAATTTAAGCGATTAAGACTAGTTAGTGCGTTTTGAAAACATGAAAACTTAACAAGTATAGGGGACGGTATTAACGTCTTGAAACTAAAATCTTTCCTAAAAAGGAAACTTTCTATAAATGGTAACTTTCGAAAAAATATCAGGATTCAACGAAGAATGTTATAATTTCACTAAGTTGTTTTTGATAAATAAAACCAAAATACAAACACACATGGATGTCTTTCTATACAAAGCGTTTCGTGCTATATTTAGTATGCTTTCCTTTTTTATAAGACGCGTTATTTATCTAGGTCGCGACTAGATTTCTATACCATCTTTCATTTACGTGATTTACCGTTCGCTCATCTTACTAAGGTGAGTTCATAGCCCTACATTTTTATTACTTTGCTTTACTTTTTAGGGTGAGAAACATTGCTTGCTTTTAAACATTGGACACAAATGCTTTACATTTTTTCTAATCTTGTTTACGTGTTGCTTAAGTAAATGTTGAAACTTGTATGCCCGAGTTATCATGAACCGTTAGTTACTTATGATCTGTTAGATTAGTAAGTGAGCACGAGTGTTGTAAATAGATCTATTGGGACTAATCATTCCCGTCCGTGTAAGTAGCTCTTACATGATCAACGGACATATACCATGTCGAGTGATATGGTGAAGCGCCATGTTGGCACCCGTCAAGGCAAGTTTATTTAGCATTTTGCATGCTTCCATACATTTAGCCTCGGTATCATGAGCTTAGTTCAACGTAAATGCCTTTTTATGTGATATTGTATATGTTATAATAGTCACATGCGTTTTGCAAAATTTGTGGTCCACTCTTATATCAAATTCAAACCTATGAATTCACCAACTTTATGTTGACGTTTTAGCATGTTTTTCTCAGGTGTTTAGCTATGGATGTCTTTGCTTGCTTTATGGTGTTGCCATGCTTTAGGCCGATTTTCAAGACTTATTAATATCTATGCTAACATCGTTGTTAATTTTAAAAACCTTTTATTCGCTTCCGCATATTATCTATGAACCTATGTAAAACTTTAACTATTTTATTTAATGCAACGATGTTGAATTTCTAAACGTACCCTTAGAGGTCGTTCTTTGTATCTTGTGTGATGTATATTATGAAGTCACGCCCCCGGACACGTGTTTCTGTCCAGGCCCCGTTTGAGGGTGTGACAAAGTGATTGCCTCCTAATACTTATAGATTTGATATGCGTTCTTTGGTGTCTCCGAGATGAACAACTACGTAAACATTTTACGTCAATCACCTATTTTCAATGATCTGAATGAAGGGAAAGCACCAGATGTTCCATATGTGGCTAACGACGTGACATATAAAAGGGGATATTATCTTACTGACAGGATATACCGAAATGGTCCGTTTTTATGAAGTCCATTTCAAATCCGGAGTCAAATGATCACAAACGAATAATGTATGAGACGATGCACGAAGCAGCAAGGAAAGATGTAGAACGAGATTTTGGTGTCTTAAAGAAAAAGTGGCAGATACTTAAACAACCGGCTCGAGGGAGGACAGTAGATAAAATAACGGATATAATGTACACATGCATCATATTACATAATATAATTTTACATGATTCCGAGCAGGCGATCTCTCCCAATTTTTTTCTAGAGGAGCAATATTATGATGATGATCCAACAAGAATGCATGAAGAAACGCTAGAAGTTATTCGAGAGATACACAAAATGATAGCTCATCTAACCCTAAAAGCCGATTTAGTGGAACACATTTGACGTCGTGAAAATCACCACTAATTAGTCATTTTATTTAAAGTTTTATTGTAATGTTTTAAATGAATTTGAATTATTATGTAATGGTTTTGTTATTAATGAATTTTAATTTTGTTGTTAAATAGAAATGAAATAGATGTATGTCGTCTTACTGTGCTTAAAAAGTTGCATGTATGTCGCAGGAGAGGAAAAGCTGAGATGACATGAAAATTGACGGGCGCTGAGAGTAACTGCTGTGCCCAACCTAATGAAACTCAAAATTTGAAAACAAAGAGACGTTACTTTTTTTCTCGATGAATTCATGTGGTATATAAAAAGATTTTTTGGTTATTAGTTATGAAATGTTTGAGTGGTGGGTTAGCAAATTTAATGTTTTATGGTGACTAGGACTGAACGAGTTTTCAAGAAAACACCATAGGTTTTGGGTGGTGACTAGGTTTGAGTATTATAAGATTTTGTTATAGTAGATATATCTATGATGCTTATTTTTAATGGATGTGGACTAAAAACAAGTTTGCTACAAAATGTTGGTTCGTTAAATGTTTGATATAAAATGAATATTGTTGAGTTAAAAGTTTGGTCGAAATATAAAGGTGTCGCCGGAACAGGTGGAAAGGTATGTGGGAAAGTTTGGTGTAAAATGGGATCCGGGAAAAATTAAATTACGCCTCTACGGAACAGAAGGATCATAGAGCCCTATTTGTGCATCATAATCATCACAAGATGTGTTATCTTCATTTTCTAAATCAGAAGATAATTCTATAACATCATGATTAACGTTATTCAGGTCCAAGTGAAATGTAGAACCATGATCTTGTGCTTCATGTTTATCAAAAAATTAAAGATGAATTAATATGTCATTTTGTTATCGGGTTAACCCGATATTTCGATAAAAAAAACTAATAAGACCATTACTGGACATTAATAGGTTGTCGGGTTTATCGGGTTGATTTGATAAACTCAATAAGCTAAGTTAGACCCGATCCTATTAGGTCTTATCAAGTTTGGATCGACACCTTAGTTGGGATTGATGACTATTTGTTCCATTTTGAAAATTAACTTTATTAAACTTATAAAACATATGTGAAAAATTACCAAAATAGTCAAAACAAATTTACTTTACCTGATTTTAAACCAAACCAAACACCCGCTATATCTCCGTCTCCCAAATCACACACAAAAAAACACACAAACAGTGAAAAAAACAGTTACCTTCAACTAACAACTCATTTATAGGGTTTCATTCATTCATTCAATATACATAAAATAAAGTTTGATAATAAAATGTATAGTGGTTCAACTGACGCTCAAAGTGGGTTCCGAAACTCTCATGGGTATATATCCATTCATTTTCATTTCCCCCAATTTTTTATTTATTTATATTTAAATAATGTGATTCTGATTTGATGTAAGATTTTCAATTAGTCACATTCTTGTTCTTCCCCCGTTATAAGGGTTTTGGAGTAGTTGTATTGCGATATTAGGCGAAAATATAGAGTTAAAGTTTTAGAGGGCATTGTTGTTTTACGAATAGTTATGGTTTTGCGCGAATGTAGATACCGTGTTGAATTGTTCGTGCTTTCATTTTGCTAACAACTATAGGCTCATTAATTTATAGTGTTATGTAAGAGCCGATTTCTATGGGGTTATATGTCTTAGCTTATTTGATGGGCTTATGAGCTTATTGAAATTTTTAAAAGCTTGTAAGGGCATTTTTTATGGCTTATAAGCTTATCCATTTGAATTTATGAACTTATGTAAGATTTAAGCTTTATTTGATAAGCTCAAAATGAGCCAATTAAAGTGTTAATAAGCTCATAAGCCCATCAAATGAGCTAAGATAAACACCCCTTAAATGTATCTATGAAGAGCGGTTGGTGTTTTAATTGGAAAGTTTTTGGTGTAAAAGGAAATGGGCTGTGCGTAGCGTGGATAGTTTGCTTCTAAACGCTGTTCTTGTGGGTTTATGTTGTGCGTTGTTTTTTTTGTAGTAATCTAATTTGCATGTGTATCTTGTTTTTGCAGAGCTTGAGACAAAGAATCATGCTTGATATATTTAAACAATAACTTTATTATGATGTTCAGAAACCTTATAAGAAAAATACAAAAAACGAACATGTGATCACTACTGACTACTTTATCCATAAGGTATAAACAATAGCTTTATTACGATGTTCACCGTAGCTTTTTTGTCCAAAGAAGAGTTTGTGTTTTTCTAGTTTCTGACTGTCCTGTGTGATATTTATATCATCAGGAACCCGAGGATGGTTCCATCAGCCATAAAGTCCAAAGGTTGGCGAAGTATCGTTTCCTAAAGGTAACCATATTCATATTTTCTGCTGTCGCTTTTGTCATTTCTGTTTTACTTGCATTGTAAGCAGGGCCAAATTATAAATTAACATGCAATGACCTAGAGAGTTCTTTTTCTTCATCAAATTTCAGCTTTCCTTTTCAAATAGTATATTTTTCATGATTAATTGCTTAATTTTAGAAATATGTACTTAAAGTGATGGTTTGTTGATGCAGAAACAATCGTATCTTTTGCTGAACGCTGATGATTTGGACGCCAGGTGGGTTTGCTTAAGAGAAAATTGTGTTATTGATGATGCCCCTGGTGCAGAGAAGGTATGGACCTCCTTAAAATGTTGCATTTATTTACTTTTTATCTGGTCATACTCATACTGTTGTGTCCGCCTTTTATTTACTTTCTACTGTACTTTGTCACTATTTTTTGCTAACTTGATAAAAACATACTTCCGTTATGCTATTTTTATGATGATTTCTGACCGGTTACGCACACCCAAAAATTAAATTTACAGGATTGATTTCTGTTGTATTGATGGTATACTAGCTTTAAGGCTCTTTGTTTCAGTATCCAAGTATCCAATGATTATGCTGATCTTTCTTTCTCTTACCTTCTGTAGATGAACTATGAAGACTTCTGCCATATTGCCTCTGTCTGTACAGAACAAGATAGGCCCGGAATACTGTCGGTTTTTTAGCCCATCAAATTTTATGAAGTTTGAGAAAGATGAACCAGGCAGAATTGCCATTCTACCCTTCTATCTTTATGTAATGCGCACATCCTTATTGTTCAATTCTATTCAACATGTACCTTTTGATATCATATGATTATAGCGATTCTGAAAGTTTCTTCCTGTGTTCAGGTTTCTCTTACTCAAGCCAGAATTGATATGAGTGAGCTTGATGAGGATTCTGATGGTTTTCTTCAACATCATGTACGTGCATCGTTATCTTAAGTGTCGATTTGTATAAAGTAGCCTGTAATGTATGCTGTTGTTTTGATGGAACATAAATTGAGTATTCGAAATCTTTTTTTTACTTTTTTTGCTACAGGAAATGGAAGCTTATATTCGAGGTCTTCTACCTCATTTGGCTCAACTAAGTGATATGCCTACACAGTTTGTTCAAGTGTATTGTTGCATCGCTTCTCAAAAATTCTTCTTTTGTGATCCCAATAGACTAGGTTTAATATTTTATCTTTTGGCTTTTGCTTGTTTCGGTGCTTGTGTGTTTTCATGATTTGTCTGTTTGGCCTGCTTGTATGCCTTTCTTTTGGTATGCCTTTCTTTTGGTATGCCTGCTCTTTCTAGCATTGCCTCATCCCGTGTTGTTAGCTTGCTTTGTATCTTTGTGCTCTGCGATGTTGCCTGCCTTATTTTCCTTTCTTCTTTCTTTCGAATAAAATTATATTTATTTTAATTCAAAAAAAAAAAATCAAAATAAATTTTTTTTTTTTTGGCCCTCCCTCCCTCCCTCCCTCTCAGCCGGAGGTCTACTCGGAAGCATTCTCCTTACCCGTCAAGGGTAGGGGTATGATCTGTCTACATCTCACCTCCCCCATACCCTGCCTTGGCGGGATTGGGTAACGTTGTTGTTGTTGTTGTTGTGATATCCCAAAAATGTTGTCCTGTTTAATTCAGTGTTATCCTTCAATCCCCACAATCATGCATGTGTATCTCTCTTATCAGTCCCTTATAGATATCCTACATGCTGACAGTCATTGCAATGCTTGTTACATGCATTGTCATATTGAATAATGATCTTTGTTTTATGGCTTTTAAGTTTTAATTTTTGATTAAGCTTAGTAATTGTCTTCAAGAACTCATGGAACTACACCAGGTAATAAATTAACTGGATGTTTCTCTAGGAATTAGCTGTATCAAATTAAAAAAAGAACATTACATAGTACTTTTTTCAGAGTTCTAAGATACATGCCTTTGACAAAATTTTAGTAATGAGATGCAAAGTTTGTCCTTGAGCCTTGTTTCACCATCTTGCTTAATTTATTCCCCAAAGCTGTCTGATGATTTACGTAGAAATGTTTGTTGCTAGAAGTCAACGTTTTTCTTACTGCTTGCATTTTTGCGTTGTTAATCACAATAGGAAAGAGAAGAAGTTACTGATACCGGACAGGCTGAAAATTGGTTTTCCCTGACATCTGCACAGCGTATATGTG
>BQNB010116329.1:0-21382 GCA_026074375.1 Tanacetum coccineum
ATAAGGGACTAGATCAAAAACCGATTTGCCTAAATCACTGCACCGATGACTGGACCGAAATGTGTTCAGTCCGGCTCGGTCGATCCGGTCCGGTTTATCAGTCCGACCCGATTCAACAAAGCAAATTAAGGGGTTTTGTGTAAAGTCGGATCGGACCGAAGACCAAATTGATGAAAAAGGTGGACCGAGGACCGAAGCGAAATACGTTCGGGCCTGTTTGTCGGTTTAGTTCGTTATGTGGTCTATTATGATAAGCCCTAGTCTAAACGAGCATGGTTGTAGATTAGTCTATTATGATAAGCTTTAGTCTAAACGAGCATGGTTGTATATTAGTCATTTAAAAGTACGCACTACAAAAAATATGTCATTTTATCACACCTTTTTGTACACACTTTAAAAAAGTGTGTAAAATATAATGAGTTTGTTCACATTTATGATTGTGTAAAAGTTTGTTACATAAATAAGTGTGAAAACTTTTAACTTTTTCAAAATTTGTTCACACTTATTTATGTAACTATTTTTTTACATATTTATATGTGTTAATAAACTCAAAATATTTTCCACACTATTTAAAAGTGTGTAAAAAAAGTGTGGTAAAATAGACTTTTTTTTGTAGTGACGGGTCATGGGTCAGATAGGCTAGCTAGACTAACCTAAACCCAATGATTAATTGTTAGACAATTAGAGATTATACCAAATACTTTTGTGCGCATATCTAAACTATAGAAGGGACATTTAAATTACCAAAACATAGATTCTAAAATTGTTTAGTTTAAAATAAAGATAAAGATATAATTTAGAATTCTTTTATGTAAATACCTTGGTTGAAATTTGGTTTGGTAAAAACTTTAGTAAACCAAAGCATAAAATTAAAGCACAATTTATAATTTAATCTACTAAATACTTAATAAACACCTCAACTTATGCAAAAAAGACAGAAAAAAACTTATAAATAGTTAAATCAAATATTTAAATATCTATACTACTTATAAAGAGAATTTAAAATTCTCTTAAAAGTTAAAAAACTGCTAATCTATATCTATACTATTTATAAAGAGAATTTAATATTCTCTTGAAAGTTGAAAAACTGCTCAAATAGGCAATGTTAAAAAATTTAATGCATGAAATCTTACTATTTTAGGGTTTATGGTTTATAAACATGTAATGCTAATGTTTTAAAAATGTAACATTTAAGTATTCCCCCCGTCCCAAAAAGAGTGTCCACAAACAAAAATTGGATAAATTATGATATGTGTAATTAATGCTAGTTTTGATTGATAAAAATTTATTTTTACCCTCATAGTTAATATAGAAATTAGGAATGAGTAATTAATGCGTGTTTTAATTATAAGGGTAAAGTAAGAAAATAAGTCATTATTACTATCCAAAAATAAAAATATGACACTTTTTTCGGACAAACATAAATAGCAATTCTCTTATAAAAATTAGCGGTTACAAGAACACATTAAATGTAGTCATTTAATGAGCAATTATATTACTTAAATGTTATTTACGTTTTTAATGTATGATCAATGTTATTTATGTTTGTAAAACATTAGCATTAAATGGGCAATTATATTACTCCCTTCGTCTCAAAAAAAGTGTCCACCTTACTATTTATGTTTGTCCGAAAAAAGTGTCTTATTTTTATTTTTGGATAGTAATAATTACTTGTTTTCTTACTTTACCCTTGTAATTAAAACACGCATTAATTACTCATTCCTAATTTCTATATTAACTATGAGGGTAAAAATGACTTTTTATCAATCAAAACTAGCATTAATTACACATATCATAATTTGTCCAATTTTTGTTTGTGGACACTCTATTTGGGACGGAGGGAGTATCAAACAACATATAAAAACATTTAGCGAAACTGAAAGTGAAACATTACATCATTATGAGATAAAATCTAACAACGCACGTTACTCGTCGCCTAAAACTTCTTGGTACACGACATTTGAGGTGTAATGAGGGGGCAATCCGCTCACATTGAGCGAGTTTAAGAATTCCAAAGGATAGAAGTTGTGCGTGTCGTCTTACGCTTCATCAAAACTATAATAAACCTTCTATTCTCACCTCCAAACATGAAAAGGAACAACAAAGCATATCTCACACTTCTTTGAAAATATAATTACATGTGTCATACAATGAACAATTCCAAAAAGATTATAATTTACCTCATATTTTGGATGCTTTAGCATAACCATTAAAAACACAAATACCGTTTATTTGTTTAGTATCTTACAAAGTACACAAACACCAAGGTAAATATAGAGTCAACTTGAGAGGTATAAAAAAATTCTCTATTGAGTTGCATTATAATGTAAAATAATGGTTTATATTAGATGGCATAGTTTCTAATTTATGATTTGTAATTTTAAAGTTACTACCCAAAATTCAAACCAATAATTAAGGCTATAGAATAAAATTTATTTTATTTTATTTCAAAATGCAAACTTCAATCAAGTTCGTACACATTAGGAAAGGATTTAATTGGAAATCAACTGTTTTTTTGTTTCCAACTCAAATTTGAAATTTCCAAAATATTTCAAAATTTAAGAGTTCAAATTTTTCAATCTTTAAACTATAAATGTTAGAAAAATGTTTCAATATATTTCAAATTTCAAACATTTTATACTTTCAAATTATTTCAAATTTCAAAAAAATTATACTTTCAAAGTCTTTACACTTTATAAAAATATTTTAAATTTAAAAAGTTTCACTTTTTCATATTTCTAAAATTTTAAAATGTCAAAGTTGTAACACTTTCGAAATATGTTCCAACTCCAAAACTTATAAAATTTCAACATTATTTCACTTTTACATTTCAATGTCAAAACTTTCACATATACTTTAACAATCTATGTACTAAATTACCACAAATATACTTGGCATTTATATAACAAACTTTAATAAAGTACATATATAAATAAACTAAAACGATGCTAAAATTTCCCAAATAAAGATACAAACGAACTTACACACCATACACAACTAAATGCAAAATTACCAACTTGACAAGAACTTTATAACAAAGTTTATACTAAACTTTATAGCAAACAAATATTACAAACATATATTTTTTGCGACACAAGCAGTTTCGGTGGTGGCCGCATCCGACGAAAAAGCAGCAGCGATGGCGACAACGAAGGTGAATGGCGGCTGAAATTTAAAAAATGACAAAAAACGTCTAAAAACTAAGATTTACCTATAATACCTACAAATGCAAATAGAAAAATCTTCAAAACATGTTTAATATTCATAGATCTATCGAAAGTATGGTGGTCGCAGGTACATCTGGCTAGACAGCAACATCGACTGCAGCGGCAGGCGGAGGTGGATGGCGGCTGAAATAAAATCTAAGTTCACAAACAAATATACACACCAAAATAAATCTTTATCAAAAATAATATACAAAAATAAATCTACATAAAAAACGAAAAACTACAAGGAAATAGAAAATAAACAAATTAACTTAAACTTATAAGTTACAACCAATGTTACTAACTTTATAGAAAAATTTACATAACTTGCAAAACAAAATAGCACTAACTTTAATAAAAAATTACCAACTATTGTTAAAAAGAAACCGGCGGCGTCGGTAGCAGTTTCCGGTGGAAACATCGACGGCAGAGTAACCCGGCAGCAACAATTGTGGTTTTTGACAACGGTAACGCAAAAGTAGCGAATCTAACAGAACAATTTGTCAATATATGAATACAAGTATATCTATAAAGAAATCTTCAAAACATAAAATATAAATTTAGATATGACAAAAAAAACTCAAAAATCCTTTGAACTCACCATGTGACCATGTGCAAAGAGATGTATAAAAACTCAGATCTATATGCAAAAAACCTTAAAACATGCAAAAACATATAGATCTATAAAAAGATCTATAAAAAACCCCAAGAACACCCAACTTGTGGTTCAGTGATCGCTCTACTACTGGTTGTGGTGGCTGGTGATAGTAGCAGCTGGTGGTGGGTCGTATAGAGGTGGTGGGTTATACGGTGGTGGTGGGCGGTACAATAGGTGTGGGTCGGCTAGTGATGATGGTTGGTGGTATTGAGTGTTTTTGGTTGAGAGTGTAATGTTTGTGTGTGTGTTTTTTTATGTTTGTCCTTTTTATTTGTGTGTCTAGCCAGAAGTTGGTTTAATATGTATTTCCAGCCATGAGAATTCTTTCAAGAATTGAGGGAATATGCTTTATATATCTCTACTACTTTATAAAGCATTTAGCCAATTTCTAAAATTAGTACTTAAAATTTTAAGTAAAAAAGATTACCTCTTTGGGAAAGTTTATACATGTTATATTTTATCAATAAGTCATAGTCAATTTCATCACACCAGAATTTAATGTATGCATTTGTAACTTGCATGTGTTGATAAAAAAAACCCATTGAATGGTCTGTTACGTTTCATCACCAATAAATACGGGCTAAAAACCAAGAAATATGTTTTATAACAGCCCACTTTAATTTTTGTAACAGCCCACTTCAATTTTTGTAACATCAAATCCTAACATTTAAATACCCATAAACACACAAAACAATCACCACCCGACATCTCCTATATCAGTTACACACCGGACCCTCCACCACCAAACCAAAACATTACCTAAATCGCACCTCCACTGAGAGCCAAACACCACGAAACCACCGAGACCAACGCCCACCAAAAGGGTATTCTTGAGGTATCGTTTAAGTTTTTTTAATAGATCTATCACTATTAATCAAGTTTTGAAGCTTTTCCATTATAAGTGTGTAGATTTTATTTGTAGATCTATTTTTTTGACCTTTTTTTACAGCCACCAGTTGCATCGTCGTCGCTGTCTCGCCTGATAGAGCCCTGTTTTAGAAGAGAAAACTCAGCTTTATTTGCTTGAGTTTTCCCCAATTTTTAGCGGGATTTCTCTCCCTCTTTTTTTCACTTTAATTTTTCTGAGTTCAAAATTCTCTCTTGTTTCCTCTATCCCAATGCAAGTTCGAACTATAAAACAATAAGGCGTCTGCACTCCTTTACTTCTATATATAAATCTACGTATCGTACAAATATATGTGCTGAGTTTCAATCTATGGGAAGAAGGTTTGTTTTTACATTAGATGGGGTGTAAGTGAGATTTTCATCAATTTTGTTTAGCTTGTAGCTTTACAAATGAATAGGTACTTTCAACATAATACATGTATAACTTGAAATTCACATTCATTAGCTGAAAATATTTTAGGTATTGTTGTGGGTGCATTAGCAACAAGGTACCAATGATGATAGCAAGTGTGAGAGGCAATGCAAGTTACTTGGCAAAACATAACACTAACGAGGAACAACGCTGAAATGATTTCAAAGGTATTGCATATCCTTTTCTTCTACCAATACATAAATGATTTCACATCCATAAAAACTAAATGTGTAACTTCGGTCCAATTTACTAATAATGTGTTTATTTAAATTATGTTTGTATCCATAACAGGTCAAGTCCGACCTAAAAAGAATGATTTCCACCTTTGATATTTTTAGTCTCCAACCTTTAAAAGAGAGTATTATACTTTAGATGTAGTTTTATTATAAGTTGTGACGTTGAGACTGAATGATTGCTTTTTGGTTGAATCTTTGATAATTTTTGTGATGATCGTGTGGTTTTTTTGCAATATCGCAACAAAGACTTTAATAGGTTTGTTTCTCATTTTTGTAGGTTCTTGATGTGGTTTTTTTGCCATTTAACATTGTGGTTTGGAGATTCTACTAGGATAAGTAAGTCAAGAGCTATCTTGTATTCATCATATGACTTGATTCTCAACTCTAAAAGCAGATCTCGAGACGACATCAACTTCATCAAACCCTACCTGTTATGCTCAGTTTATTCAAAGGCAATGCACAATAACAAGACTTCATAGTGAATTCAATGGTATGTTTGTCATACATTTTTATTCAAGTAGGAAACAAATTAGCTTGTAGTGTTTTCATATGTATCAACAGCAAGTTAGTTGTAAATTCTTCAAATCAATACAATGTTCATGTCACGAGAAAGATTTTACTTTTGGAATTATGTCATTACGAGTTTTCTTTTTTTGTTTTTTTCAATTCACATAGAGCAATGTTTTTTAAATCAAAACCGAGCTCTATAATAGGAAATAGAGCCCATTTTTGAAAACCGAGCTTCTATTCTGCTTTTTCTGAATAAACAGTCTCCCTTTTGAGCCCGTATGAAAAACCGGGATTTATGACCATTTCTATCCGGGCTCTAAGCCTTTTTTTGTAACATGAAGTTTTAGCAAAGCTAAACATCTACCTCTATTACTGTTAGTCTCTAAACCTCTGTCCAAAATGTCACTGTAAGCTTAAGGCCTATGGAGCTATCGAATTTTACTTCTATACACACTATAGATAAAAACTTAAGGCACAAACTATTTCAGCTATTTTGTACAGTTTGTATAGAGTTTGATTGGATATGAAGGCGTGTTTTATGGACTATTTTTAAATCTTGATCCGAATGATCAATGTCTGCAGAAAAATAATCTTAACAAGTGTTTAGAATTTATTTTGGTTCTTAATTTCTCACAATCTCTACTTATGAGTGCAGGTAAACACAAGAATATTGTCATGTCTATAAGTCTATAAGACTACACAATTACAATAGCTCCGGACTTCACATGACAAGAAATAACAATAAAATCGCTTATGTAGATAAGCTCTACATGTTTATTGAGAAAATCAAGATAAGCTCTACATGTAGAGAGCGGGGGGGCCCTCAACATGTTTATTAATACTTTAGAGCAGTTAAGTGAAGTGCATCTATTTACAATATAACATGTTAAGACATCATACATGTAAAAATTTGTCGTTGGAAACAGAAACATTTAAAATCTCTGATCTACATACATGCTCCTAAATTTAGATCATGAAGAAAAACAAAAAGCATACATTAGTAGTTTGTGTGCATGTTTAGCTTACAAGCTATACAAATTATTACTACTATTTAGCCTATGCCAATCTTTTTATACCTTTTTTAACCAAATACATTATATTTGACAAATTAACAACAAAGCTTATGAATAGTTTGAATGAGAGCGGAAAGGTGTTCCTCTAGAAACACATACCACTATCAACTTCTTTTGCTAGATGACCCATGGCACCCATTGGCTGTGGTGCCAAGGATGATATACATGAAGATCTGTTTATCATTTTGAGCGCTTATGAATTCATGTCTAATCGTGAGCTCTCTTATTTAAATACTTTCATTTTTATAATGACGTGCTAGTTATAATTACTGTAACAAAGATGCCTACTTATGCTACTTTTTTTAATTGAACCTCATTCTTTCGAAAGTTATTGGTAAAAAAGATGTACATTTAAAAGGAACCTACATTTGCTTGCCAATCAATTTAGTCGTTGGGTATCCCGCCGCGCATTACGCGGGTACCCTCCTAGTTAGTATAGAAGTATAGATATATTAATATTAACAGGCCCTTCTTTAAGGTGTGTAAGGTGTAGGCGAACCGTTCAGGGATCCTAAAAAATTCTATAACCTAAAATTTGAGTCTCGCTAACTTATGAAAGAACACACATATTTTTCACTAGAAAAAAATTATTTTAGCGAATCTAAAAAAAAAATATCTTAAATAAGTAATATGTTGAATGTTTAGATAATTAATTACATTATATCTTATAAACATTGACACGTTATATATAACATTTTTTCGCGAAAAACTTTTTGAAAAATTTCAATATGTAATTTTGCACAAAGCCTACAAAAATTTAATTCAATTAGACACGACCTTGGATGATTATCGATATTAAAAAAATTAGAGTCGAATAGTAATTGAACATTGGACCAATATATTTGGGGCAAAGCTCATGGATTTGAATGGCACGTATGGAATGAATTTTCCAAAAGGAAATTTGGTTCATACAGTCAACTTGCGGAGAAAAAAATATATTTTTTTATTTGATAGCAATATATACTTTACTAGTTTCAAGGTCAACCCGTTGAGCAGAAACCTTTAAGATGTAATATTTGAAAGAAACATTTATATTTTGATAGTTGTTCGTTATTGTATTTGGTTGGTTCCAATTATATGTGTATCACTAGGTAGTATGGTTGACATAGTAATGTAAAGACAGAATAAATGTATATTAGCAAGAGAGACTTATAAGATAATATTTGTAAAACTAGTGAAGTAGCCAAATAATTCATGAATAACATAGTATAATTTGTTATGAGCTAACGTAGTAACAGAAAAAAAACTGATTAATAGTATTTATACAAAAATACAGTCATTAAAAAAAGGCAAATGTAGATTGCACTTAATATAGTCATTAAATTTGTTAGAAATTGTTTGTTAGCATATCTTTGATTTATAAGTATTGCTCATAGTGAACATAGACAAACCATGGTATCCTATGCAGTATTTCCATGTACTCATAGGCTTTGTTCTATGACCAGGTATTCACACCGCCAATAAAACATATAAGTGATTAATTTATGTAGAAGGATGGGACACATTCTAAATTACCACATCTCATGTCACTAATCAGTACTTGAATAGATCATAGCATAATGAACTCTAAAAGCATAACAAATAAAAATTTAACTGTCAAGTCAATCTTTTAAAAGCAATTTAATAATCAATTTGACTTTAGAATAGACCTTAATTTAAGTCGCATCTATTTATGTTCTCCTTTTAATATAAATAAAGCATGTCTTGAATTGAACTTATACAACCAACATCAAAATACTCGAGCATGCTACGATTTCATTAAGAACTCTTGGGTTTTTATCCTTCTAAATCTCATATGTGAACAATATACATCACTTGAAGATGGGAATTTCAAACATGTGAATGAATTAAAATTCATCAAAAGTATTAACATAGTTTTTAAAATATCGTTAAACTTATATAATTAGTTTTACTCTACCTTGCATGAAACTTACTATCTAAACATAAGTGTTTGACCAAAGAATCGAAAGCAAAATATATATTAGCCTAACATAAGCCATTTAATGTCATACTCCAAGCCATTGATAAGTCAACCCATTAGTGAACGAATTCTTTCATCAGGTCCATCTTAGAAAGAATGTTACAAATCCGGATAAGATCCAAAAGAGACTGCATTAAACTCTTCTCGTCTGCCAGCTCGTGAGTTTCAGACAGTAAAGTTGAAGCGTTTGATCAAATAAAGAAAAAATATGCATAACGGGATCTTTTTTCGGCTGCCACCTCACTTCTTCGTCTACTATGACTAACGAGATCTCTTTTCGGTTGCCACCTAACTTTCTTTTGTTCCCGCAAACCAGCAAAATAATGATTCAGATTACTCCTCAAAATACATTTAGCTAAAAACAAAACAACATGAAAAATGTAACTTACCTTTAGACAACAACAAAACAGAATTATACCACCTGAAGTTAAGCGAATGCACTTCCACGCTTAAAAGTCTAGAAAATGAAAACATTACTCAACGCTAATTATACCAAAAAAACCTGATACGCACTATTTATGGGGTAATATTGAGTTACATACCCTTTGTTGTTGAAGGACGGATGGAGGCCGAGAATACACCGTGAGTAGGTTTCCATCGGTGTAAACATCATAATACATCTATATCTTGTTGCAATATTGTTCCATGCCCACCTCTCATGGGCGGCTTATGTTGCAACAGCACTCGAGATGCTCGACTCCAACGATGTCTCCGACATTGTATTTGCTTACATGTGATCCCACTTCGACAACTTCACATACCACTTATATGCTTTAGAGGCATTAGATATAACATTAAGAGATATATTGGTTAAATGTTCAAATCTTTTGTACCATTGCAGATGTTAAAGAATCTAACTATTCTATATTATTTCAATTAAGCCTACTGGTTTGATAAGCTTAACTAGTTAGTGTATTATTGTAATTAATTATATATTTTATGTAGTCACCAAAATGATGTGATCGGTTACATTCGTATTGTATTTAATTTGTTGTTTAAATATAAATATAGTAAGGTACCAAATTAGAAAATAATAATAATAACACCATGGGGCTATACATGTGACAATTTGATGATGTTAAATTTAACATAACAACCTTGAAAAATTAGTTTGGAGAAGTTTTGATCAGTACGACATTAGGAAATTTATGAGTAACTATAAATCAAGTGATATGCATAGCCATGAAAGCAGGTCGTCTTGACAAATAATATAAGTAGATAAACAAAATTCACTTAAACACATCATAGACATATCCTACATAAAGAGGTGCTAAAAAATCATATAAAGGGTGGGGAGTCTAACTAAGGACTTAACCATGAAAGCATATGAGAGAGGATCTGTACATTTATGATACTCATTCTAATATTATATGCAGTTTTTTTCTTAATTAAATATGTTGAATACACATATAGCCTGACATTGTCTATTGATTACACCACAAGGTTTATGCGCCCATTAGTCATTTAAATGTATATATTTCTACTTTAGAATAAATTTCATTCATTTTGGCCCATTTGTAGGTATATATTGTATTTGGTATGTTTGAGATTTCTAAAACAAAACATAAAAACCAAATCGACCCATTTAGAGATAAATGGGTCAAAACTGCAAAATCGTTAATAGAAAATGTAACTATCTTTCTGTAAACATAAGACTTACTCAGCTTCATCTTCGATAAAAACCCCATGCATCATAACAGCTTCTAGCCACCTGGATAAAGAAACAGGCACTAAGTGCATCCTTTAAAAAATATAACAGGGTGTTTGGATATGCGTTTTATATTAATTACAGAATTAAGTTCATCAATGACTTAAAATTAAGGAGGTGAACTCAATTTTACATTTATCTCAATTATAATTTATTACAGTAAGTTCTCATAGCAAACAGAAAACATATTAGCCTAACACAAAAAGGGTCAATGACTAAAAAATTTACTACGTAAAGATTCCATCTTCTAAGAAGGTTTACAACTTACTCATAATAAGTTTCCTCGTCAATAACAATATCCCAGCTTTCACCAGAAACATGTCTATAAAATTTTGATCCTAAATTATAAACTGAGTGATCCAAAATATGAAAGAAGCTTTATTTATTGATTTAATATACATACCCGTTTCCAAAATGTTCTTCGCCCCATGTCCTTTACGATAGCTGTATAACAGGTTCCGTTTTGGATATTGATAAAATATCTTTATTGTCACATGGCAATAATAGTTTTTTCTATTTTGCTACTAAAAAGGTATCATGCAAAGGATCGTTACCGATGCATCCAATATAGTAAATCGTATAGTTTCTATTTCAAAATGTGCTCTCCCAACTTCTACTGTTATCCCCTACAATGATCAGATTAAAGAACTACATGTGTCAATATTGAAATCAATACAACAATAAATTTTATAAAGGAAGTAGATTAATTATACCTTGACCCTCTCATCTTCATTAGTATCCATAATGTACGCAATATACCTAGGGTGAACCAAAAGTTATTGTATCACTTGTATTGTATGTAAAATTAATGCCCAGAAAAGAAACAACCACAATGGTCATCATCTTTATAAAAGACAGATAAAAATAAAGGCCTTATAGAATTAAACAATGTGTTTAAAGACTATAGGATATGAGAAAGATCCATTCATGAAACAAATGACGAAACACGTCTGGTTCATATTTAAAAATCACGAAAAGGAGTATTTGCTTCATTATGATTGCATATAATGTTGATCTCAATTATAAAAGTAGGAAGCTTACAAACTTTGTGAGCGAAGTGGTGACATTAAACCATGTCTTTGGTTCAAAAGCAGTACAAAAATTCTAAAAATGTGCAGCTAATTAAAGATCAGAGATGGCTTACCAGCTCCCTCTATGTTTATCCTTAGCTTCTTTTTCAAATTTTTCGATTGTGCACTTGTCAACCGTAAAACATTTCTCTTTCCACTTGTCTCCCCCTTTCATTCCAAATTTTGTCTCTGCCCATTTGCATAATTGTTGTTATTTTACTTTAAAAGTCATATAAGTAATAATTAAATAGGGGTTGTTAACATCTCGATTTTGATTTCAGTTCTGATTTCATTTAAATTTTTTGCTGCGCATCCTATTCTTGCTTAACAAAATCATAGCATAACCCAAATCTGTCAGCTTTAAAAAAACCAAAAACGCTATTTATTACCTTGCATGATTTCAGCAAAGGCTGCAAGAATGATTCTCTAAAGTCTCTGATGGAGTCCCACATTGAGGTTCTGTCCCATACTGGCATCACAAACTATGTACTAGAGGTAATCACACAATCTTCCGCTTTTGAGCTCTAGCCAAACAACATCTCTTTGATCGATACTCGTAACTCCAAAATGCCACTTTGGTGATTGCTTCACTATAATCTGCAGAGGAAAGCGAACAAAAAATGAACACAAAATTAGAAAAAGAAAAACACGTAAAGGAGTGTTTGGGATTGCTTATTAAGAGTGCATATCTGCCAAAAATAAGCTTCTAAGTTCTTATATTACATTACCCCAAAACAACTACAATTCATTCAACAACTAAATAAGTTAAACCATGCACCTCCTTTAATCCTACACACCCATATACCAGAGTGACAAATAAAAAGAAGTATAATGCAATGAGCGAAGAATATATATTTGCTAGCAACATATAAGTTCTTACAGATGTGGAGTTGCAAGAAATTTCCTTTCCACTATATCCAGTCTTTGCTATCGCAGTTTTCAAAAGCTCAAGACCTTTGTTTTCCTATATGAAATGCGACACACAAGTCAATAATAAATCATCCACAAAGTATTATTTATTAGAGTTAGAAGTGAAACACACTTATGAAATCAGATTCAATAACATAAATATCTGTATAAAAAGGCTAACCTGAATGTTAGGAGCAAAACCACCTTCATCACCAACATTCATAGAGAACACCTTAAAAACAAAAGATTTATCAAAATTGAAGCTCCTTAACAACATAAAAAAGTCTTCGATAAGCCAAATAAAATATTTTAATATCATATCAAAAGTTAACACATAACTAAGGCCATTAAAATTAAAATAACATACTAAGTTATAAAATCTCGAATTAATTTAACATAGAAAGACACATGGAAAATTGATGTTCATGAACATAACTGAGAAACAAACCATGTAATTGCCATCCAACTCATGATGATTCATCATGGACATCCTACACACAATCAACAACTTTCAGTATGAACAAATATGGAGAAATTGATAATACCCAAAAATACTAACATCTTTTTTTTAACCAATGTTCATATTCAAAAAATATATACGGATCTAGCTTCATACTACATGGATTTAGAGTTTGATTCTCCAAACGAATGTTTCAGGGTTTGAGTCTCAAAACATCTCTTCAATCGTAATACTAATTGGTTTTCTTGATTTAGGGTTCATGGTGAGAAGATTAAATAGGGCGACTTAATTTAGGGATCACATTTGATTTTAGGTAATCAACTGTAATGGTTTGTTGGGAGGCAGTTTATGTGGAAAGATGAATGATTATAGTTATGGCTTCAAAGATCTAGGGTTAGTAGTTGATTAAAGGGGAGATGCTGGCGTAAAGAGTTGTATGGGTTTTTTTGTGAGAATTAAATGCTGGAAAGAGATAAAAGCTGTGAGCTGTTGATTATTGAGTGATTTTCCACCTGTCGTTTTTTAGGAATTTTGGGTGAAGATGATGGTTTCAAAACCTTCTTTTATATAGGTTATGGATTTAAATAAAAAATATACGTGTTTAGAAGAGCCCGGAAAACCTTAGCGCCGACGGTACCGTGGCCAGCGCCATCAGCCCTCGCGCCGTGGTGATCAGCCAGCGCCATAGCCATTTTCTTTTCTTTTTTTGTCTTTTTTTTGAATTTCTAGCCGTTATAAAATGGGTGGGAGGGTTTTTTTGACCGTTTCATGCAATTAAATACCCATATTTTTAAAATTTTACCCATTAAAAATCCTATAAATACCACATTATCTATTATATTAAAAGATACAGCCCCTAAATTTAATGGGGCTGTGTCATGAATAGTTTATAAGCGTGATGGTTCCAGAATGATGCTGCATTCATTATTCATCATTCAATTTGTAGTTCCTAAGAATACAAAACACATATGTCATTACAGACTCTCCATCTCCTGCAATTACACCCTTAAAGAAGATGCCTCAACCTACATGTATCTATAAATTCAGATGCTGCCAGTTTACCTTCCCAAGCATCCTAACAGACAAGTCTATCTATCCAACAGATAAGTTTAACAAAAGAAAACATGACAAACAAATCTTCAGCTTCTAAATAGCCTACCAAAGTTGTAGAGAAGTTTGAATCCTCGCAGAAGGCGCCTTTGTTCCTGGACCAGCTGGAAGTAGATGTTACTGGCACCATTGTTGTGATGATTGGCAGAATCTGGGATGTAAACGCGATAACAGGCCGCTATTTGTGCACGGATTTTGTTGTTTCTGATTCAAAGGTATGGTTTAGAAATCAGAGTCCCTTTTGTTATGGTAGTTGTTTACACTTATTTTTTGCAGGGTAACATGATTCACTGTTCTGCAAAATCAAACGTAGCACACAATTTCCTCAAGATGAAGGAAGGCAGGATCTATGCTGTTAAAAACTTTGTTGTTGTACCTAACAAGGATGAGTTTAGGATTTTTAAGCAGGATATGTTCATGCTTGAGTTTGATGGAGAAACAACCAAACGAAAGGTTTCAGCCGACCCCTATGGCTACCTCAGATATCCTTTCCGTTTGGTTGATTTAGATAAGCTAGAAGTTACCAACAACAAGTACTTGATTGGTAATTTGTTGCTATGGTTTTTAATGCAATTGTTTACGCTATGTTTTGACGGCTTCTTATAGTAAAAACTTATTTGATACCCTGCAGATGCAGCTGGGTATGTAACTAATGTCGAGAGGACAACTTACACGAAATCAGGGTCCAAAACACTAGATTTTTTCCTGGCGAACTAGAGGTTAGTATTGTTCCTACAATTACTACATTTGTCCTGTAAACCCACGTTGGTGAAACTTACCTTCTTATGAAATAGACGTCATTCCCTTAGAGTCACGTTATGGGGTGGTCTTGGTGATGTTTTGGTTGAGAGGAAAACAAAACATGTAGAAATGTGTGCGATGGTGTTAATTGGAATGTCTGTGAAGGAGTATAACAGTAAGAAGCCTTTATATTGGTTTTAGACAACATTTTATTGCTTACAACTAAAATAATTGTTACCTTGGCAGATAAATTGTATTTGTCCAGTAGCTCCTCAACGGTCATTTATGATGCCGATGATATCCCCTGCCTCCAGGAATTGAAAGCTGATAGCAGGTCAGCGTCCACAATATTGTCTACTTTTATTTTCCAAATTAACAACACTTACATTTCCTGTTGATATGCATACCAGTTCTGTTCAGCCCAACAAGGTTGTCTTGGTAGTTGACAATTCGCTACCCAGGGAAGGTACACTTGAAAATATCCTCATATGGGCCCGCAGCCGCCAAAACAATGTATGTATGCTTTCACCTGTGTTGGGAAAATGGTATAAAAATGTCCAGCGTTGTATTTACAAACAGTTACCTTCCACTGTAAGGTAATGATTGAGAACTTTAGAAATAAAAAAGGGTGGAACTACCCATCCTGTGGTTATGAAAAGTGCCGAAAAGGTGCTACCCGACAAAATGGGGAATGGTTCTGTGAAGCATGTAACCGGGCGATTGATTATCCAGTTTTCAGGCTAGGGTAATAATGTTAGTTACAAATAGTGAATTAAAATGCGATGTATGGTATTCCTTACCTTTCCCCCTGCCTCATTCTGTATGCAGGTACAGGCTTGAAGTGGTGGTTGCTGACGACACCGCACAAACTGTCGTTGTGATGTTTAATGACACTGTAACAGAGTTGATTAAATGCTCAACTGAGTCACTCATGGTGACGGACGATGAGGGAGCAGATGCAGATGCTATATAGTTATCAGGAATTTGATTGGTACGACACACGTTCTGGAAATCAAATCCCATACCTACTATGAGTATGGTTCGTTTGAGAGTTTTACCTGTTGGAAAATTAATCCAAGCGAGTCAGTTGAGGATGCTACCTCCTCTAGCACGCCAACACTGACGGCTGATGAAGCATCGTCGTCGTTTAAAAGTTTAGGAAAGCATCCCATCGTGAAGACTCCCTCAAAACCTAATGAGGAGAAGAAAAAAAAGGGTTAGCAAGTAATTAATAACAATCCAGGATGCAGAGCTACATTTTTACTTGTAGTAACTAACAAATTTTATATCATTCCATTATTCTAGGCCTGAGCTGGAAGATTCTGACGAAGAGGAAGTGTGTGCTCCAGTAGACAACAAGAAGAAAAGGAAGAGGTCAGTTCTGAATCAACACTTCATCCTAAGTTTATATGGCACCATATATTAACTATGTTTTGGTTTTTCAATTTCTTTTGTTTTTAGATACATTGAGGATGATTCCGAATCAGCATAGGGGCTTAAATTTCATCAACTCAGAGACAAGCATGTCAATGCAGAGGATAATAAGATGAGCGTCCCATGAAATAAAGCTTAGGAAAAGAACAATAAATTTGTGCCCAAATGTGGCAGGGATCCTTTGATCCTATGTATTAAATATTTTGAAACTCATATTTGGTTGTGCTATGAACTCATGTTTGGTTGGTTTAAATAATCCCATATCTATTGGACTTTATCGCAGCTAAAAGGGGCTAACTGTTAGAACACACTTCTGATTTATATGCCACGATAAATTAACTATTTTCCCCTTTTTTGATATGTGATTGCCCCAGATACAGTGGAACTAATGTTTGGTTCCTTTATTAACTCGTGTTTAGAGATTTAAATTAATGGCATATCTATTGGAGTGCATTGCAGCATAAAGGGGCTAAATGTCAGAACACGATTCTGCTTTATATGCCACGATATACTAACTGTTTTACAATTTATGTATATGTTGTTCCTACAGATACAATGTTAGCGGCCACGGATGACATAAAACTAAGAAGTTTCCTCAGCTTACATGCACAACCAATCAGCCAAATGATGCAGACACGAAGTATACATTACAAGATTTTCAAGGGGGGGAAAATTCAACTGCGGGTCTACGTTTTTTTGTCTTAAGCATTGTAAACTTCACGTTTGAATTCAATTGTAAATCATAATTTGTAACACAAATCAATAATATTACGGTTACATCTAGTTTTGGCAAAACCATGTCTATAAATTAATACAGTTGAGAACGAAAACAAAGGCATGGCCAAACGAGTAATATATCAAATATTCCACATCTGTAAAGCTGCTAAAGTGGCATACTATTTCAAAGAACCATACCTTCAAATAAATAACGTCCATGGCAGTTTTATTTATAGAGACAAACGTAGAAAACATATAAATATGTGTACCTTTATTGAATGTTA
This sequence comes from Tanacetum coccineum, assembly GCA_026074375.1. Classification (NCBI taxonomy): domain Eukaryota; kingdom Viridiplantae; phylum Streptophyta; class Magnoliopsida; order Asterales; family Asteraceae; genus Tanacetum; species Tanacetum coccineum. Next base: position 17,416 of record BQNB010116329.1, read on the forward strand.
AATAAACAATCTGAGGAAAAGGAATGCCCTCATGTCATTGTTTCTTCCATATTTCATGAGTATGTGCAAGCAAACATTCATAAATGCACCGGAGCCTGCAAATTAACAAAACACATGGAAATGTAAGCTTTAAAGGTCAAAATAAAATATTGAAAAGTAAGTGCAGGTAAAACATATTGGCAAAACATTATCGGCATCAGGCCACACATGCAAAGGAATACACTGGGACATAGTTGTGTTGACGCAACAGACTAACAAATGCTAAGCCTGAGATACAATTCCAATGTATTCAGTCTGCATCATCCCCAAAAAAGGAACCATGCATTGTCACACGTCGCACTAATGGAACCCTATAAATCTGAGAATACAAAGTACCCAGAAAACCGGTGCACTTTTATGGTTTCTTGCCCTATTTATTGTTCATTCATTATGGAACTCAATATATCATTTAATATAAAGTATTCCAAAAGATTGTCTTCTCAATATCTTGACTCTATAAGTTCTCAATTACTACACTCATAGATGTCTCCATCCTCCTAAACAAGAAAACTGAAATACAGACATACAAATCCATGGATACAGGTACACTGGACTTGAATACCTTTTTGATCCTTTAATGCATATGCGTTATTATAATTGATATGTATAAAATACACATATCCGTTTGTACCTAAAATAACCCAATTAAACCCAAAACAAACCAAAAATGGCAAAAATATGCTTGTATTTGTGTTTTGTGTGTGCAGGTACGGATAAGTCAAAAATCACAAGAAAACAATCAAAAGCGAGCAAGCACGGACACGAGAATCAAGAAGAGTACAAAGCTTTAGCCCATAACTTCTCCAAGGGCCATTCTTGCATTTCTCGAAAGTTATTTATAACTTGAGAAAGACAAGGACCAAATGTGTAAACTTCCCAAAGATCAACAGTTTTAACTGTCGAAAATAGGCGGGAATCCCTTTTACTATTCACCCGTCTTCCCCGATTTCACTCCCATGGTAAAACAAGGGGCAAATGAAAATTAAAGGGTACGGAAGACAATTCAAGGTCTCTCTTACAAGATGGCAGGGATAATTTAGTCTAATCAAGGGGATACTTATCCTAGCTCAAGCTCAATGCCACGTCAATCAATGAAAGAAGCACAAATAGTGGTGGGTTTTTGTGCTAATTTACTCACAAAACTAACACAAACGTCACATCAAGGGAATGACACGCTGGCAATCCTCAGGTGTCCACATCTTGATCAAACGGCCACAATTGATGATCAAATGATTGAAGAAATGAATGGCAGAGATTAAAAGTTTGGAGAGCAGAGTAAGAGGGCCTAGAAGCTTCAGCTTAGCACTATAAAAAGACCTCACTTCTCACACACACACTAGCTAGTTTTTTAGTAGTCGATTTTTAGTTTTTGTTAATTTTTAGCTTAAATTCGTAATTTTCTTAAATGTAATTTCCTTTTTCAAGTATTGTAATCAGCTTCTTTAATTAATAAAATTCAGTTTTTTGTGTTTTAAATCTCATTTTCTAAGCTCTCATTTAAAGTCATAAGCTCTCTTAAGCCAAAATTATCTCAATAAGCTCATGTTAAGCTCTTTCAGTCTATAAGCTGAAATAGAGCTGTTTTAATTCAGTATTAATCTTACTTAAACCTTTAATCAGTTTAATCTTACATGGATCTTATTGGATTTGAGCTTTTGGAAGGGGATCTTATATTGGAAGAGATCCCAAGGACTTATACTCTAGCTTATTCATAAGCTAGAGAGCTTGTAGCTGCCTTTATTGGTTCCTTTTGTTTAGCTAAAGGATCAAGTAAGTTTCTCTTTTCATTTGTCTCTAATTTCAGTTTAATTGCTTAGTTATAGCTTATATATTTGATATTGCTTATTTGCTTATTCTCTTTGCTAATTAGTGTTTAAATATCTCTTCTAGTGCTTATTAGTTGTTTGTCTTCATCTGTTTTTGCTTAAGTAGTTATAGATCTTTAGTTATCAATTTCTGTCATAAAAACTCATTAAATCCAAAAACATTAGTTTAATTAGTTAAGATCTTAGAATTTTGCTTATTCAGTTGATTAATCATGATTGCTAAGTTTTGTTTTAACTATTTTATCTGGTAATAAGTACTTGTTCATTAAGAATTTCTCTCTTAAAAAGCCTTTTCTCAATCATGTCATAATTTTTAAAGAGTGTTTGAGATTAGTGCCATCTTGATTGCACAAGCAGTAACTAACATAAGTTAAACTGCTAAACCATTTACACTACCATACAAAACCTTCCAAGTTAGTACTGTTAACACAAGTTAATACTGTTAGCTTAAATTTTAGTTTAAATTCAGTAGTTTTAAGTTTAGTTATAGCTTATCTTAAAATCAGTTTTAATTTTCATTTTCTAGCTTAATTCATAGCTTAAATCTGTTCTTTCAAATCAAATTGCATCAGCAGTACTTTCACTTGAAAGTACTGTTGAACCTTTACACTAGCAGTACTAAATTTCATTAGTACTGCAGTGTTCTTAGGCTTAATTTAGATAGAGTAATTTTAAGATTTAGCTTATAATTCCAGTAGGATTTAAATTTAAGTTTTCATAGAGCTTAATACATTTTAAGTCTTTATTTGCAATTTCTAGCTTATTTCCTTAGTTTAATTTAGCTGTCAAAAGTCATAAAAACCTGAAAATTCCAAAAACAGTAGGAACTTAAGTAGAGTCTAAATTTGTTAAATTAGCTTTTAAGTCTAGATTTTATAGCTCATTTAGATGGATAATAAGTAGATTAATAAGTTCTTTAAGTTTTAAAGTCTAGTTTAGCTTATTAAGGTTTTTAGCTTACTTGGATTTTGTGTTACTTTGCTTATTTCCTGAGTTTGCTTATTTCATGATCAATTTCAGTAGCATAAAAGTAGTTTAAGCTTTAGTTTCTTTTCATTTATAGATTAAGCATATCATAAGCTCTTTAGAACTTCTTTCCTTTTTCATTTTGATCTAGTTTTGAGTTTTTTATAGCTTATTTTCTAAAATCAAAGGTTAAGCCTTCCTTTCTGAGGTCAGTTTAGAAATAAGCTCTTTAAGAGCTTATTAGTGGATTTCAGCCCTAAGTGTCTTTATTAATCTTGTTCCCACTAGCTTCCTTTACAACTTTGCTTCTTTGAGTTTTTCATTTTAAGCTCTTTAAAATTTCGAATGCTTATTGGACTTAGTTTGTTGTCGGGATAGATTCTCAGGGTAGAAAGTGTAACTTTTCGATTTTAATTGTTTTTCAGTTAGTCCCTCCGTTAGTTTGTTAGTTTCCCCGTTAGTTTCTTAGGTTTTTGCACCATTAGTCCTTAGTTAAGTTTTTAATTAAGTTTATTAATTTTAATTAGTATTTAGGGTTTGATTTTTAATTAGTTTAATTTGTTTATTTGCTTAATTGTCATTATTTGTTGCTTCTTAATTTCGTAGTAATAGCTATTTCAAAATATCTTTGCTTCATTCAAATCAGGATTCGAACCTAAACGTGGTTTCAATTTCACTAGTCGTTGGGGAAACGACCCGGGTGATCATACTTGCCTGGTGAAACATACGTATTTTATATATATCTTTGTGAGTGGAATTTTCCAAGGGTTACTTAGGGATTTCCTTAATTTCTCTATAAGTGTATTATTTTATATGTATGTAAAACTTGCAATCAGTTTTTGGCGCCGTTGCCGGGGACTAGTGTTTACGATTCCTACGTTTTGTGTTTGATTTGGTTTGAAGATCCTTTCGATTTAGAAAGTTTCAATTTTGTTTTATAATTTAAAAAAAATTATAAAATTTAAAAAAACAAAATATTTTCCTTTTCTTTTTTAGTATAAGTAAAAGATAAAAAAAATAGAAAAATCAAAAACATAAAAAATTGTCCTTAAAAAAAATATAAATAAATAAACAAAGTTGGTAATCGAACACCAACAAATAATATCTTCTATTGAGATATTATCATTTCAATTTCC
>BQNB010116330.1:8463-21382 GCA_026074375.1 Tanacetum coccineum
AATTTCTAAAGTCTACTACATCACCGACACACTCATATTTTGTAGAATTTGGGTAAAAATTTAGGAAACGGATAGGCTAAATCCTCATAATATCTATCAAGGGTTATTGTGTGCGGGTTATGTAACATGTAATTTTCACAAAAGTATGCTTGAAAATTTTTAAATTTGAGCATATTTTAAGCATTTTAGTGTTTTTGTGTGAAAATTTAGGACAAGTAAACATTCTAATTTCATCCCCTCACTTGAAATATACAACGCCCTCGTTGTATGAATAAAACATTAAATGCGGGAATTAAAAAGAATTAGAATGAGAAACTCCCTTGATATTTGCTCGGTAGTGATTCTTCATGTAGCTTTATTGAGCAAGATCGTGTGTTGAATAGCCGTCTTGAAGTTTCAAGACTCCAACACTTCAGTATCTCCAGATTTTGTAGATTCTCCACCAACATTCGTTGATTTTCTTTCACGAGGTCTTGTATAAAATATAGGAAAAACAAGTGCAATCCATCTCTGGTGTATTCGTTTGGTTAGACTCTGTACAGGAAGTCGATAGGCCATATCCATACCCCAGGATACGCCATATTGATACCTGTATACGCTGTATTCATTTAACGAATACGTCGTATAGACTGTGCTGAAAATAAAGACTGGATAACGTCTAGATAGTCATTACGCCGTATCCATGGGGTTTGGATACGCAGTATAGACATTCTGGGAAGACAGACTCGATAAAATTGAAATTACATTCTGGGTTGTCTCCCGGCAAGCATTTTTGTTTACAAAAAAGTCTTTAAGTTAGACTTGCCTCAATTTAATCCCATCTTTATAAAACAATTTGGGGTCGAACGGGATGCCAAATGGCACATACAAATTCTTGATTAGGAAAATGAATGACATTCCTTTGTTAAGATGATTCCAAGTCATGATATTAAAATTTAATTCCTTGATAAAAGATTCAGTTTTAAAATTTTTATTAGATGTATCATGACTTGTTTCCAAAAGCTTATTTGACCTTTGTGCATAGGCACCAACATCGGTATTTATTACATTACCCCCAGAGACTGTTTAACATCGATTTTATCATCATTGTACTTATCCGATTTTGAATCATCAGGATAAATTACGTTAAAAGGAAATAGATCATTAAAGTACAAAACGTTTTGTTCCTTTTCATCACATTTGGACAATGATGTTTCACTTTTCAAATCAAATTCATCGATATGTTGAGGACTTATAGTAGGTTCAGTTAAGAAATTTGATTTAGACGTTAGAGCATCATTGTAAACAATGGCTGAAAATTCATTCTCAAAATCTTTAAAAAAAGTCTAAATCATCAAAATAACTGACCGTAGGCTCGGGTGATGGAAACGAAGGCATATTGACTTTTTCATTATTGTTTTCCGAATCCGTTTTCAAATCGTTGGCAGAGATTATTTTATAAGAAAATGAGTTTTTGTCAAAAATTACCGTATAATCTTCATTGTCGGATTCATCAAACGATATTTTAAAGTCAATTTCTTTGCTGTGGAGAGAACTTACCGTGGGTTCACAAGAGAGTGTTTCTTCAGACTTCAAGTTGTCATTGAAGACTATAGCTGGGAATTCAGTTTCAACGGATCTGAGATCGTCAATATCATCATCATACCAGATCTTACCATACCTTGCAGCTTCCCAGTTAAATACCTTCCCATATCTTCGAGCCTTTTCTTCCTCAAGCCTGATGTATTCCTCCATAGTGATGTTTGGATCATTCATCCTGAAACAACCTTACTAGAAAAACTATTAAATAATCAACACGTCGTATCCAGTAAACTGAATAAGCTGTATTACATAAACAGAGAAAGCAATTAAACAGGAATATAAACTACTCTAAACTACACTACTCCTAAGGGTTAGATCTAATCTAATGTTAAAAACCAAAATATCAAATAAAAATCAAGATTAATTTTCACTCCCCGGCAGCGGCGCCAAAAACTTGATGTGTCGTTGTGTAGTGTGTATTAAGCAAACAATTAAATATTCACAAACAACTAATCTAACAAATATACAAGCAAATATACAAAAATATACAGAATTATACAGAATATACACTAATCTAAATTACACTACTCCTAAGGGTTAGATCTAATCTAATGTTAAAAACCAAAATATCAAATAAAAATCAAGATTAATTTTCACTTCCCGGCAACGGTGCCAAAAACTTGATGTGTCATTGTGTGGTGTATATTTTGTGATTCAAGTTTTAAATTTATATTTTGCCGACTAAACCAGAAACAACACTTTAATGGGCAGTGTACCCGGTCAAGATATAGATTTGTTGGTAAGTAGGGTGTCGATCACTGAGAGCGAGGTTAAATCTTTTTAGTTTATTAATATCTTGGTTGTCTAATCTATGTCAAACCTATGCTAAACCTATGTTAGTCCTAGATCTAATGGGAAAAGGGAGGTTTTCACCCTGAGAGATTGGCACGTGTTTGGTTGGTGACTAAAATCAATTCAAGGAACTATTACCCACACAATCAAATAACAAAAGATAAAAGAGCGGGTTGAGCCTAATAAAGGAAATTGTAATTAACCATTAATTAATTCGATTAGACGTAGGTTAGTTTATTAGTGCAATAATTTCTTCTCTCGAGGTGGCATATCATTCTTAGACTTAGCCGTTACTTCTTCCTATGACCTAGACACATTAATTCTGTCACAATTAAAGCATCCGCATAAAGCATCCTTGTTTGCTGATTATAATCTGTCTTAGGGATTAAAGCAATGGTGACTCATAGAGACTTTACCCACTTACTAGCTAATGTTCTTTTATACACAGTAGGTCCACTTGTGACAAACATCCCTTAGAATCAGAACGTTACTTGTTGAATTATCTAGGTTCACCTTCTAGTCAACACGATCAATAAACCAAAGGCAATATCCAATTAACTAGTTAAGCCCGAAGCGTATCCTAGACACAGACTTAGAGGGACAATATTTGTGATCCTATGATTCTAGATGTATAAATTACTATATGAGAGCTATCCCATACTCTATATCTACTTGGTCCGTATCACTAGACCAGTTTGAAATGAATATGTCCAGCATACAAGCACGTAAACAAGTATAAATTGATAAACATAATCAGCATTCAACGAATAAATCAAGAAATCAAGGAGATAAACAAATACCAAACATTCAGATCTTCATAATAATGGCTAATACCCGAAGGTATTAGCCTTCAAACGTCATAATAAATACAAGAGGAATTATTTAGCCAAGGTAAACTAACCGAGTTAACGAATGATACCAAAAACTGAATGATTACTAAAGTATGTGGAATTACACGTATCTCTTATGGAATGGATAGCTTTGCACAACCTCTTCTGCTCTTCTTTGCCTCTGAAAATCGACTTTTATGGTTTAGGTATCGAAAATATGATTTAGCACACTTAAAACTCGTTTTGAGTTTTCTATTTATACTGTCTGGAGTCGGTCTCGATACGACGTATCCAAGGGATTAGATACGACGTAATGGGGTTTCTTGGAGTAGGGACCACGATTGATATCTTTCAGAATCTTCACATACTATATCTTCGATACGGCGTATAGCCTTCTTCTGGATACGGCTTATTGGCTTGTTTCCTTCGTGGTTTTTGGTGAGTTCAGGCACGGATACGCCGTATCTTCTTGATGGATACGGCGTATTGGTCTTCAAAATAGTAATCTTTAAAATATCTTCGTTTAAGCTCCAGAATGCGCGCCTTTTGTTAACTTTCACCAAGTACTTCTTAATTACTGCAATTCTCAAATATAAACGATTAAGTAATAATTCTTTGCAATAATTATATAATATGGGTTAATTACATTGGATAAATTATGCTATAAAATGTACGTTATTTGATGTCATCAGGGACCAAAATACGAGGTTACTTCAAATCAAACCGAAACCTTTCTCACAAGTTTGAAAGTTTCTCGACTTCAAAAATACACCTTATCACTTTAGACTTCGCTCACAAATTTCACTTTTACAACCGATACACACTTAACTCAAATTTCACGAAAACGCCCGTTTTATGATAACTTTTAATTCACACCTCCACGATTTACGTTCTAGACAAACGTTACTTCAAATTACGAAATAACTTATCAAATAAGTTCGTTAAATTCACCCACGATTATATAACCCGTTCTCAAATTAATTGTCGTGCCGGTACGCGCTGCGTGACGATTCTCGCGGAACACGGGAAAACTTCCAGGAACGCATTAAAATGACAACATAAACGCTCCCATACGGAAAGATGAATCAAAAGTGATTCACTTACAGGACTCAAAACTCTCTCAACACCCGGTTAAACCGTAACCGTTTCACGCAAAATAAGTCAACCGAAGTCAACTTTTCGGCTTTCTGCCAATAAAGCCGACAAAATCAAAAGACTACAATAGAAAATTACGATATTTTTTAATACATAACCCTGGACAAGTTACCGGTTATCACATATAAGAACGTAAAAAACGTTAAAAACGTAAAAAAACATACAAAAACATTAAAAAAACGTAAAAATATGTAAAAAAACGTAAAAACGTAAAAAAACATGCAAAATGTCAAAAAGGTTAATTAATTGCAATTTGATATTTTGGCTGCAATATTTTGTCTCAACTAACTCTACAAATAATGAGTTGAAGGTGGGTTAAGTGTGAGTTTTAGTAAGATTTACACTTATGGTCTTCTCGCTTATTTTTCTTTTTAAAATCTAAATCTTGTCTAATTTAAACTAATTAAATGAATGGTCCAAGATTTGTCCCGTTAGATTTGTCCCTTAGTATGTAAAGAGAAACTAATATGCAAAATAACTCACCTCGAATTGATATATTATAAGTGATATTTATTAGTGTTGTAATAATTATAAAATGAATAAAATTAGTAATTTGGGCATATATATAAAAATTGTTGTTTAAATGGTGCATATATGGCATTATAATTTTGGATCGGGTAAATATGACTTTTTAATGTCTAAATTGAGTATATTTGACATTATCATTTTTTGTTGCATAAATATAACATTGTAAGGTTTATTTTAAGTATATATGGAATTAAAACTTTAAATTCAACAAAATAACCAATTAACTCCTAAAAGAATTAGACTATACAGGGGCGGATCTAGTTTGCAAGTAGGGGATATACGTGCATACTTTGAGTAAATTTTTAGTAGTGTAAAAATATTTAAGTGCTTTTAAACCTAGTACATAATACACTACAGATATATATAAGTTCACACCTTCTAAAATACTTGAAAACAGGGGCGGGGTTTAGGTTTGGGGGCGGTGCCCTCCATTGCGAAACAAAAAGATGAGATTATAGTGTATTTTTTTTTCAAATTTTGATCGCTTTTTTAAAATGCCCCCACTCACACATCGAAACCCAACATTTAACACTCTAACCTTGTAAATCTTTCATATCTAAGTAACAATACTCGATTTTTATTCCGATCCGAAAAAAATTTCACCATATTTTTATGCTATTGTCAAAAAACTTTTCTCCCCACAATCCAAATTTCTGAATCCGCCACTGCTTAAAAATGATCGGTGTGTACTCAAAAGAATTTAGAAAAGGAAGAAATTTGACAACAGCATGCCTGGTGAAAACTAAACAAGTTGGCGGTGAGTTAAAGAAAGTAGGGGTGAGCAGAAAAACCGAAATAACCAAATAAATCGAAAATTAAAACCGAATCAAACCTAAAACAATTGAACCGAACTAATAACCGAACCGAATTTGCCAAAATCAAACCGAACCGAACCACACATTTGGTTTTCGGGTTGAATATGAGTTTGACAGTTTGAACCGAAAACCAAATTTACATAAATATAGTATATTTTTTATATATTTATATATATAAAAAGACCATTAAATTTTATCCTAATATAAAAAACACTTTTTTATGCTTGAAATATTTTTTTTCTAAATATCTATGTAATTCTTTTTAAAAATAAATAAATTGTGTAATTCGGGTTATTTGAGTCAACCCGAAAACCGAATGAATTCAAATTCGGTTGTTTCTAGTTCGATTCGGTTCGTTTTTCGAGTTGACCAAAAAAATTAACCAAAATAACCCGATAACCGAACCCATCAACACCCCCAAAAGAAAGAGGTCAAATGGTCACTAGATTCATTTCAAGCCTAATTTTAGTATAGAGAAAAGTTTCATAAGGAACATGGTCAAAAAAAAACCGGCTTCATCTTGTCCATCCATTTTATTTTCATCAAATGGTTTAGATTAATTTTTATTTTAATTTAATTAAAAAACCAACTTTCACCATATTTTTTAAAAAGTAAATATCTCACAAACCGTTAATCGTTACGCAAAACGAAACATACCATCGCGACGAGATTTAAATCATCTTTCTATAGAGGGGCACTTCTATATACTTTCGACGAACTTTTTTTTCTCAGCCACGTCTGAAAAAATCTCTTGTGATTTCATAAAATCACATGTGATTATGATACAAATCTCATGTGATTTTTTCAGCTTGAATGAAAAAAAAATTCAAAAAAGATTTCGTCGAAAGTAAATAGACTTGCCCTCTATAAAAGATAAAAAAAAATACTCGATTTTCTACTTTCGACGAACTTTATTTCAGATTTTTTATCATCAACGTCTGAAAAAAAATCACATGAAAGATTTGTATCACAACTCTCATGTATTTCATAAAATCACATGTGATTTGTGATTCAAATCTCGATGTGATTTTTTAAGATGTATGTGAAAAAAAATGTACGAAAAAGAGTTCGATCGAAAAATGACATCTGAAAAAATTACGTCTGCAAAAATCTCCAAGATTTGTATCACAATCTCAGTGATTGTATAAAATCACATGTGATTGGTGATACAAATCTCATGGTGATTTTCAGACGAGATAGAAAAAAACAATTCGAAAAAGAGTTCGTCGAAAAGTATATAGAAGTGCCCACTATAGAAAGATATAAAATACTTGTTGCGATACTATTCGACTAACTTTTTTTCCGTTTTTTTTCAATGCACGTCTGAAAAAATCACTGATATTTGTATCACTATCTCATAGTGATATTCAAAAAATCACATGAGATTTTTTCTGGCGTGATTGAAAAAAAAAATCGAAAAAAGTTCGTCGAAAGTATATATAAGTGCCACTCTATAGAAAGATAAAAAAAATACTCGTCGCGATGGTGTATTTTTTTCGTTTAACGATTTATCATTTGCTAGATATTTGAGTTTTAAGAAAAAGATGGGAAAGTGGATGATGCAAAAATAAGTGGTTAGGATTAACCAATTTGTTTTTTTTTTTTTACCCTTGTATTTTGATGATCTCAACTCGTATAGCATAAAGCTAATTAGTTATGGGCTTATGATATTTAGTTTTGAATCTACCCATTGTCTTTATCAAGCCTAACCGACTAAAACATACAAGCTGACACATATATACATGATATATACTAGTCATTTAGTAATTACGCGAAATGTTTTAAAACAAGAAAGAATGATGTCTGCGTGTTGCGATAGGTTTTTTTTTATTTGTTTGGCGAATATATATTTTTTTAGTTGTGTGTTTTTGAGTATTTCTTTATCTTTGAAAAGGGTCCTATAAAGGTAAGTACATATGTTTTACGTTTTCCTCGAAGATTGTAATTTAATAAACAAGCAAAAGAACCCGCGCGTTGCGGCGGGCTAATTTTTTTCCGAATAATTTTTTTTTTTTTACGTTTCCGGGGGGGGTTTTTTTTTGGCGATGCGTTATGGCGGGGGCTATATTTTAAATATTTTCTTTTTTTGTATATTCGGGGAAAAATTTGCGTTGTGGACAGACTAATTTTTTCTCAAACTGAAAAACGAAAATTTCTTAATTTAGTGAACGGATTTTGTAAATTTTTTTAACGGGAATTTTGTGTAAGAAAATCGTAAATAGTTTAAAAAGGTGAGGTACCGTTTTTGTTTTTTTTTTACTTTGGGCCCAATTTTAAGGCTATTTTTGGGGTTTTTTTTTTGCTAATTTTCCCAGGAATTCTTTTTTTGTACGATTCGGGAATAACATACGAAAACACGCGAAAGCGTACGAAAACGTGCGAAAGCGGATGAAAACGTATTAAAACATACAAAAGCGTATAAGAACGTACAAAAACGTAAAAAAAGGTAAAAAACATACAAAAACGTAAAAAAACGTAAAAAACGTAAAAACGTAAAAAAACATGCAAAATGTCAAAAAGGTTAATTAATTGCAATTTGGGCAAGATTTGCCAACTCTACAAATAATGAGGGAGTGGTTAGTGTGAGTTTTAGTAAATTTACACTTTTGGTCTCTCCATGTTCTTTTTAATCTTAAATCTTGTCTTTTAATCTAATAAAATGAATGGTCTAGATTTGTCCCTTAGTATGTAAAGAGAAACTAATATGCAAAATAACTCACCTCGAATTGATATATTATAATGGTTTTTTTTTAATATAATGGGTTGTACGTTTGTGACCACATCGATTATTTTAAAGTTATTAGGTATCGAAGATGTTTACGCGGGTATTTTTTTATCTGAATAAATCGGAACTTTTGTAATATTTTTTTTCCTCCTACTTTGTGCATACAAATTTAAAAAAAACAAAAACAAAATAATTTAAAAAAAAAACCAAAATCGGGCTGGCCCAAAATGAGAGCTCATTACTGTAGCAATGTGGCCCACTGTCAAAACGACAGTGGATTTGTCCACAAATGTGTAATATAGTAATGATGTGATGGAAAAAAGGGTATGCTCTCGCGTGTTGCGGCGGAGTTATTTATATTTGATATGTGATTTCTAGACAAGAAAGCTTAATGTATATATGTTTTTTATACAATGGTTCCCTTTTATTTATAATTTGTTTTCATTCTTGATTGTGAGCTTTACGCACATGTGTTGAGTCAATTGGTTTATAATATTTATGAAATAACTGTTTATATCAATTAATGTGCAAATATATCTATGTCTGCTAGGACTTTGGTAGCCATAATTTTGGTTAGTAGGCGTGAAAGTATACAGTTTAACTATAGGGTAGTTTTTAAAGTTAATAGGTAAGTTAAGGGTGATTTGAAAATTCTTTTTCTTTTTTCAACATTTTTTATAAAATCGTACGTGTTTCAAAAGTATATCAATATTGGTTTCGTTTTGCTCGTAATCTAGAGGTATTCTCATTGGTATATTTTTTATTAAAGAAGTCGTTGGATATTTGTTAGATATTTGATAAACAAAATTTATTATACAAAAAAAATCGTAAATAGCAAGAAGTATATGGTCATTTTTGTAAGAAGTAATGTTGTACCATGAAATATTAATCACTAACACATATGATCTCTTATACGAAACCAAAAGCAAGAAGAGAGAGAGAGAGAGAGTTTCCGAAAGCTAGAAAGAAAGAAAGAAAGAAAGAGAGAAGGTGGCGGATTATTTCACTAAGTATGAGAATTTTACATTATGTTCCCGAGTTTATGATTTGGGGTGAAAGAGAAAGGTTTGGGATGCTAATAAAAAAAAGTTGTGTTCCTGAGATTTTTTAAGAGAGGGGAGGAAAGTAAAGGATGGTAAATTATACCAAATTTACTCTCCTAATTTTCCTCCCAAATTGAGATGAAATGGAGTGAAGTTATTTTTAAAGCTATTTTTTGCTTACCTCATTCTCTTTTCTTTCCAACTCGGGAACACAAGATAAAAAAATCAATTCTTATTCCTCTCCTCTTTACTTCTCTCTGTTTTCCCCTCTTCGTCTCTCTTTTTTCCGTTTTATACTTGGGAACGGAGTGTTACACAATGAAACAACCAACCTCTTTCCATGAAGGGAAAAAGGTATTTATAGCCTATGTTCTTGATCATGGGTCGGGCTCAGCTTTGGTTGGGCTTTTGGCCCGTAACACGTACAATATTAGATTAAATCTCGAGCCCGTGTTCCCGACTAGCTTATTACATCAAATACAAAGTTCCTTAAACGTAAAGACCCGTCATCTTTCATAATGACTTTTACTTCCTTTGTTTGACTCAATATTTTGAGGCTAACATGTAAAGTTTCATAGATTTGTCTATAAATATCCTCTAGAGTCTAGACTACATACACTCAGGGGCGGATCTACCTTGAACGTAGGGTATGCACGTGCATACCTTGCGTAGATATTGAGTAGTGTAAAAAAGTTTTTTTTTTCAAAAGTAACAACAAAATACACTAAAAACCTCTCGGTGCACACCCTCTAAAACACATGAAAATTTTGAGTGCACACCCTAAACAAATAAAGAAAAAAAGAAAAAGAAGAATCACTACTCATTGTTGTTTTAAAAATGGCAGCGGCAAAGTTATAATGAAGAAGAAGGAGGTAATGAGGCTTTGACCTAAGTCAAATTTAAATAGTAAGTGGCCCAATAATAATAGTCAACCTTTAATTTTATATTTTTGGGTTGAGTCCAATAGTTCTAGATCACCAAGGCCTAAAACCATTTTTTTAAGCACAACTTACACGACATGACGATAATACACATACTTAAGTTTTTTTCTTTTTCTTTTTGTTTATGTTAAGCTATATTATAATCTAAAAAAATGTGCTTTCATAATTTCATTTACAGCCAAAAGTTAATATTGAAACATAAAATCTAGAAATTGTGTAATGATGTCCAAAGTTTAATTAAAGTACTCTATTTCAATTAAAACTCCACGCTTAATAACTCAAACTTTTGACAAAGCAGATAATCTTTAATATATACGATTCAAAAATGAAACAATGACGCCTAACCCAATTTTCTAAAAAACCGACCTGAAAAAACCCGACAAAAAAAACCGACCCGAAAAAACCCGGCCCAAGAAAAACGTAGCCATAAAACTTTTTTTTGTGTGAATATCTCTTGCTAAAAAATGTGCATACCCTATTCCAAAATCCTGGATCCGCCACTGCATACAATTGTACATATTTAACTTTAATTATAGAGTAAATTGCAAAAATCGTCCCTAAGGTTTTGCCAAATTGCATGTTTCGTCCCAAATAGTTTGAAAGTGCATAGATAGTCCCAAAATCAAACTATTTTGCAAAAAATCGTCCCTGGAGCATGCAATTTGGCAAAACCTTAGGGACGAAACATGCAATTTGGCAAAAGCCTTAGGGACGAAACATGCAATTTTGCAAAACCTTAGGGACTATCTATGCACTTTCAAACTATTTGGGACGAAACATGCAATTTGACAAAACCTTAGGGACGATTTTTGCAATTTACTCTTAATTATATATATGGTAGTTTTTAAAGTTAATAGGTTGGTTAAGGGTGTCTTTTAAATTTTTTTTTTTCAAAAATATATATTAAATTTCGATATTTTTTATAAATCGTAAGCATTTCAAAACCATATCAATATTGGTGTTCGTAATTTAGAGGCTTTCTCGTCGGTATGTTTTTATCAAAGAAGTCGCTTGATATTTGTTTAATATTTGATAAAGAAAGTTCGTTATATAAAATAGTCGTAAATAGCAAGAAGTATAAGGTAATTTATATAATTCAAACTTTAATAAAATTGTATGTGTTTGACCCGTGTGGTTTATTTTAAAGTTATTAGATAGTTTAGCGGTGTACTTAGGAGTTTTTTTTAAATATATATTAAACTTCAACATTTTCTATAAAATTATACGTATGTCAGAAAAATTGCAATATTGAGCTC
Source organism: Tanacetum coccineum (assembly GCA_026074375.1). Taxonomy (NCBI): domain Eukaryota; kingdom Viridiplantae; phylum Streptophyta; class Magnoliopsida; order Asterales; family Asteraceae; genus Tanacetum; species Tanacetum coccineum. Next base: position 20,130 of record BQNB010116330.1, read on the forward strand.
GTTTTGTTCGCAATTCGAAGATCTTTTCAGTGATATATTTTTTTTATAAATAAGCGGTAGATATTTTTTACATATTTGATAAATATCTTTTTTATATATAAAAAAGTCATAAATAATTAAAAGTTTAAGGTAGTTTTCGTAATTTATTTTATAGTTTGAGGGTGCGTTTTGTAGTTTTATTTATTTATTTATGATTTTGGACCATGGGTATTTTTGGGCCATTTGAGTATTTTTGGGCCAGCATTATTACAACGACGTTTCAATAATTGTGTAATTGTGTTATTATATAATTTTGTTTCGATTAGGATGGCAAAAGCATTCGAAACCGACGGAAAATTTGAAACTTGAATCGGATGGGTCGGTTTCGAGGGCGGGTTGGCAGGTTTGGATGCGGGTTTGGGTATTGATAAAATTTTATAGCCGGTACGGGTTAGGTGACGGGTTCTAGTAATACCCGCCCCGATTGCTCATACACATACCCGTTTATCCGAATTCGTACCCGCTTTATTGCTATTATAATTAATTAGAGCACATATATATCGTATATAATTTCTTCTATTGTATTTTTATATAAGTATCTTTATTATCTAACACATTTGGGTGTTGTACATGAATTATTGGAAAGCGTTAAATCGTTTGATACAATATTTGTTTTCTTTATCTTTTAAATTTTTTGAATATATTAAGGTGTTTTGCTTTATTTTGTCTGTGAGTTTTAGTGTGATTTAATCTTGATACCAGTTATTTTGTCCATAGATTATTCAATTGGGGATACCCGACACCCGCGGGAAACCCGAAAAGCCAATGGATAATATTAACTGGGTTCCCAGCGGGTGATAAGACGGGTACGGATGTGGATATTATAAACGGATGCGAGTAGGGGTGCACTAAAACCCGTCTCGAACCCGACCCGTTGTCATCCCTAGTATCGATTAAAGAATGAGGGTCTTATATTTTTACTGTGTAGTGTTTAAGTTGATCACACGGATTTAAACACAAAACTTTAAATTATACGCTTATTAAAAAATGACCAGATGAGGTTACTTAAGAAAGAAAAAAAAACGAGTCCGGAAAACCCGACCCAAAAAACCAAATTTTTTAATAACAAAATATATTAACACCGAACTATTTTAAATATTTAGATCCGTCGCTGAAACTATATATATTAACACCGAACTAATCAACAAAGTTTTATGTCTTTCCACCTTAATATGTGAACTGGGAGACACTTTTAAAAAACAAATAAAAAACTT
>BQNB010116331.1:2123-21382 GCA_026074375.1 Tanacetum coccineum
TAACTATTGAAAATGTACCAAACAGACCCTACGACTTAAGCAATTTTGGGCTTATTGCAAAAGTGAAAATAAGCAAAAACTTAAAACAGCAAAGTTGAACCTGAGCTTATCTACTACAACTTTAACAAAAGCTCTTGGACATTTTATCAACTAGATAAGCTAAAAATTAAGCTTCTAAACCTGAACAACAGAAACTATAGTGTTTCTTCAAAATTCTAACTTTTTCAAACTTTGGCTTATTCCTAGCTTATTACTCAATAAAAGTAAAAACCAAAAGAAGCTATAAGAAGCTTATATTATGTACTAAAGATATCTAAAAAGAAATAAGCTAAAAGTAAACTAGGTTATCAAGAAATTTACTCTTAAAAAACTAAGGTTCAGCTTTGATAACTGATATTAAGCACTTCTAATAAGCTAACTAGCTCAAATTTAAATCCTAGAAATTGAAATTTTGCAAATAAGCTATTCTATGAGTATAGAGTAAACCTAGATAAAAGGTTTTTGGAATGAACAACTAGAAAAGAGGAATCTAAAAGAAAATAAGCAAGAAATCTCAGCTGCTGCTATACCACTTTTGCAAGAACAATTAAAACTAGTTTAAAGCTTGAAAATGAAACTTGAAAGATGATCTTTAAAGAGCTAATAGAGTACTATTAAATTGCTTAAAACTAAATTCTATCTCCTAATTTCAAGAGCTAAAAAGTATCTAGAAAATTGGTGAGAATCAACAGTATTTACCAAGTAAGTACTGCTTGTGCTGAGATATTTGACACAAACTCAATTGCAGGCCAAAACTCTAAGTTGAAATCTCATGTACTAACTCACTCAATGATACTAAACCTACATTAACTAAAATTGAACTCTAAAATGCTTGTGAAACACTTAACACTAAATCTACTTGAACTTAAAACTGCCCTGGTGCTAGCAAAAACTTTTTAAGCTATAAATTTTGAAATTCTACAAACTAAGTTTCAAATCCTTTTTAGAACTTGAACACTCTGAAAATCTCATCTATATAAAGTGTTTTGACAATCTCTTGTTGACTTTTAAAGTCAAAAACTCCTTATCCCAAACACTACTTAACTAACACTGTCTATACTAAATTTTACTTAAAATCTATTTTAAAACTAAATCTGCTAAAACCTTTTATCTACTCTAACTTGAACTCAACTAATTAAGCTATTTAAGCACTAAAATCTAAAGCTTATGTTTCAAAAAGAGGTACTTTCTCAGCTAGCTTTTCCTACTATATGACAGAATTTTAGGAAATGACAACTTAATGGATTCTAACTACAACAGCTTTAAAACCTTTGAATATCTAAGCTAACTAAGTAATATTGAACAGGATTAAGCACAAGAATACAAAGAAATAAGCTACATGAATTAAGCTAGGTGTATGCTGAAATCAAAAGTTATGAAGCTAAACCTTTTATCCTGTAGTCTCTGACCCTAGCCACTCTTGTTGAGTGAGTGGCTTTAAAACATAATCCTAATGGCTACCTTAGCCTCTAAAACCTGAGCTTAAGCTCAATAAGCTAAATTGAGCTTATTTCAAGCTTATTAGCTAAATCTGGCTTATTACTTGAAAACTTGAACACACACTCAACTCAATTATTTAATTGCTTTAAGAAAGAAGAGCACAAGATAAGAAACAATGAGTACAACTGAATTGAAAGATTAAAAAGATTAATTTGCAACGATGAACAGTACACGAAAGCTAAAAAGTGAAAATTACAAAATAAACTGAACTAACTCTCTAACTCTACTCAAACTGAATTACAAACTCCTATTTATAGGAAAAGATGAGAAGAAAATGAGAACTCTCAGCATTCCTAGCCGTTGGATGACTTTTATTTAAATCTTAGCCGTTGATTGTGATTGGTGAGGTGTTCAGACCAATAGGAGGCTGCCACGTCATAAAAATGACGTGGAGATGGTAAATACGAGGTGGGGTGAAGTTGGGAGAAACGGGAGAAGGATTTGGGGAAGTTGGGTTTGTTCGAGTTTTGGCGGGAAAAACGGGTATAGGCGGTTAGGGAGAGAAAGTTAACCCGCGTTTGGTTTGAAAGTTTGGGATAATTGCATAACCAGCCCCTCTGTTTCTTTATTCAAAGTATAGTGTAAAATGAGTTTGAGATTTGTCATTCCTAGCCCTCGTAGTTTTGAAAACAGGAAATGGACTTTGATTTTGGGCTCATTAATGGGCTTTTGTGATCCGAATGGTGTAGAAAGGCCCAAAGGGTATTTTAGTAATTTTGCATCCTCTTCAAAGGGTATAATGGTCATTTCCTTTGTCCTTTTCTTTACTTTCTTGTCTTTTCTCGACCACGGTCTTGATCCGGCTTTTGATATTGGCTTCAAATCTCTCTCTTGTACTTGTCTCTTCATTTCTTGTCGGTTTTTGCTCGTTTTTGCTCTTTTTGACTTTGATATCCTTTCCTGCACATTGAGACACAAAAGCACACATATTTCCATCTTTTGGCATATTTTTGGCTTTTATTGGCAAAATCCTGGGTATTTTATGTATACAATTTAACACTTATCATGGTGTAATGCGATTCCGCCTCGTTTATTGTTTTACTAGCATAGTGTGTAGGCCTAAAGTGTTTTTCATGACGTTGCCCCATGACCGCACCTATGGCAAAGTCGAAACTAACAAGTTTCCAAAATGCCCTTGTTTTCACCTTTTATGAATCCCCTTTTTAAACATCTCAAGCTTTTTCTCAACATTTTATCTCATGGAAAACACATTAATGGCAATCATTGCAATTTTGCAACTTTTAGGCTCATTGAAATAGGCTACTCCCGATTAATAGAGCACAAAAGAGGAAAATTCGTCTTCCCTGACTTTTCACTAGACTAAACAAAGCTATTAAACAAGATCATTGTCAATATAAGTCCAAATGGTTAAGCTCTTATACTTACAACTTGTGAACTTTTCACTCCCAAGAATAAATTAATGATTAAGATGTGTGCACTCTTTTCAACTTAACCATAGATCAATTTATCTTTATAGTTGAAATCCATCTAAGCTTTACACTTAAGCCTTGTGAGCTTAAATGTTAATAACATAGATAAACCTTAACTCAAAGCTAAAAGAAATTGGGAAACAAAACTTATAACTTGATTTTTAGAAAATGAAATTTTAACCATTCTTTTATTTTCAATATACTATAAATTATTATTTTTTTCAATAGGAATGTTGTTCTTAGTTCGAACCCCCACTCCGCTGCTAACGTTTGTGGGTTATCGCGACAACACCTTCTTCCTACAAAGCCTAGAATCCAAAGTCCCTTAGTTGCAATCACCACCTAGGCCGCGCTCCCTAGTGATGAATGCCTACGAACCTTGATTCCACGTACATAGTTTTAATCCTTAGTTGCGACCCCATCCGAGTCTTTCTCTCAACATGGATACGCCAACGATTAAAAACTACATATAGCTTTTGTTATTCTATTTTTTCGAATGCTTCATTGGCACGAAAAATAATGCTTTTGCATTAGAAATGCTTCATTGGCATTCTTTTTATAATTATCTTTTTGATGAATCTTAGCTAAATTAAAAAGAGCACGTATGATTAGGTGTGTTAAGAGCTTATGGGAGTAAAAAGACACAAATCATTCAATAAAAGCTTTAGTTTTTCAAATAAAACCTTGGCTTAAGCAAATACACTTAATATTTTAACTACATCATCTCTGTTCTTCACATTTAGAATCCAAAGCTATAGGAATCGTGAAATCTTTGCCCTACAAAAGGTAGCTAGAGAACTAGCTAGGGCAGTCAAATTAACATCCTATATCTCACCAACGGTACTACCAAAAAGAGTATTTTTTTCAAACTAAGCTTCTTTTGAGCTTTTCTTGTAAGCACTAATTAAAATTTTTCCATTTTACCACAAAAAGGAAATATCAAAAAGTTCACACAAGGTTTCGTGAAGTGCAAGTCAATATCGAAGATATCCTTCCCCAAACTAAAATGAAACTTTGTCCTCAAAGTTTAAAAATAAGGGTCAAAAGGAATCTTTAACAAAAATTCTAAGGACATGCCAAAAGAAATAAAGAGTTAGTCCCGATAAAGACAATTAAAAGATTTCCCACTTTATGAAGAGAATATTGGAGACCATCAATGGAAATTGTGGGCATTGCTTTGTCCTTCCACAAATTTTGAACCATGAAGCTTCCAAAATCCGGAAAACCTAGACAAAAATCACAACAATCCAACAAGAGACGAAAAAGGAGTCAAACTTCCTCTCATCTTTTACATTGTTAGCTCAAAAATGTCTCTAAAACGGCTTAGTTTTTGTTAACCGAGTACAAGCTATACTCGCCCCCGAATTGATTTGTCCTTGGAAACCAAAGAAAATAGAAAGAAATGAAAAGAAAATAAGAGATAAGCATGGGGTGCACCCACGAGCGCTTGTTTATTATAGAGTCCGCTTCGCTGAACTCTTTCCCCAAACTATGTTCTATTGTGGATAATAGTGAGGTGAAAGAAATTCTAAGGAGGTGGAAAACGCGAGCCCAAGACAAAGGTAGAAAGATATACCGTAGCATTTTTTATTCCGGGTTCAAAAAACTTTTTAGAAAATATTTTCAATAGAGAAAATGTGAACCCGAACAATGCTTTGGTAACATGAAAGTCCATTAAGGGTGGGTGGAGTGGGTCAAAAACATCAAGAGTCAAAAGAGTTTTGCTGCGATGTGCGTGCGAGAACTCTTTTGAACTCTGTCCTTAAAAGCATCATTTTCAAAAGATTTCTCATAGAAATGTTATCCCCGGGTCAAATATCTTTCCCTGAATGTTCATGGGGAATATCATATCCACAAGATTAAAATCCTCATAAAACACATAATCACTCCCGACATAAAAGATAGTCTCAAAATGGTTAAGTGTTTCAATGTCGGGATGAAAAACTTGTAACTCTTTTTTGGACTTAGGTTCAACTTTTGTTTCAAAATCCTCTTTAGTTTTTCTTTCCAAAAATTCAACCTTTTTATCATTCATAATAGAAATTTTCATCTCATAAAACCATCTAGGAAGGCAATTTCCTCTTCCTTATTATCAGGAATTTCCCACCATCATTTCGTTATCACTTTTGAAAACTTCATGATTAAACTCATCATTATCTTTTACAAACTCGTTTGTTGCCCATTTTCTAACACAGTTCCCAATTTGGGAAAAGAAAGACACAATGGTTTTAACATCAACTTTCGGAGAAATTTGTCTAGATACCTCATTAGAAATGATTTCCTCGTCTTTTTCAAAAAGAGGGTTCAAATGACTCTTAGGAGTTTCCTTATGAACCTCCTCTTTAAGAATTGACTCGTCATTTCTAGAGGGAAAATCATCTTTTTTCTCAAAGAGAGGGTTTGAAAAAGTCTTGAAACTTTGAAAATCATCACCAAGAGAAAAATCACAATCTTTTCCAATTTTGGACTCTCTTCGGGATTGGAATTAGAATCTCTTTGTCTAATTCTTAATAGAGAGTGCGCGAGCGCGCGTAGAGAGATGAGATCCTCATCCCCCCTTTTGACAGAGTCCTCAAGATAAATTGTTTGGAAAGATGTGTGAAATTGCACTTATGGAAGCTTTTTTAGGTGAATGAATAACTCTTCCTTGGTTAATGATTCTAAAACAAGCCTTTCTTCTAGCAGCTGGGTCAGAAATTCCCTTAACTTCTTCCTTTTGTTTAATAATTTTTTCCAAAAGAGATTCAAACTCGTCAACAATAGTGATGTGGAAGAATCATCATTTTTAGTTCACAAACATCTTTGACCCCGTCTCATAAATGTCCCTCATAGGATTGACTCTTTGTCTTGACTACCATCCGTTTAAAAACATTCTTCCATACCCTCCCTTATTAACTAGCTCTTCCCGTGAACATCAATTAAGACCCGTGTGTTCTAAGGAAAGCCTACCAAGTATCACAGGTACTTGTAATTTAACACTCAAAGTCAACTACAACAAACGGCCGGAAAGTAAATATCCCCAACCGACCAAGACAAAATCTCTAGCAATTCCTTTAGGAACACAAAGAGAGCAATTTGCTAGTTCTAAGGTCATCCGGTAGATTGCAATGCTGGAAGGCTAACTTTGTTGTTAAGTACAGCGAGTGGCATAAGTTGATACTAGCACCTAGGACGGCTTAGGCTTTGCATTTAAGCTCACTAAAAATACACGGAGGAGAAATTGTCCGGACCCCCAAGCTTTTTCGGAGATCGCTTTTTGATAATGATGCCTGAGCAAGTTTCGACTCACACGGTGTATAGCCATTCGTTTAACCTTTTTCTTTGGTTTGACACAAGACTTTTTAACAGCTTTTGATACATAGCATTAAGATCAGCAACGCCAAAGTATAGCAACATGAATCTTTTTGAACATTTCCCAAAACTTTTTGGATTTGCACTTTATCATTTTCACCTTTCTTTTCATGCTCTACCCTAGAAGGATATGGAAGACGGTTCTTTTTAGAAGGTTCTTTTGATGGTGGAGAATTATCAACTTGAGCAGAAGAAGGCTCAGGAGAATTTGGACTGCTAACCGACTTAACCGGACAGAGAATTTTTGGATAACCGGAGGTTGATGTCTTTGTGCTCGGTAGCACCTTATCCTTGGTCCCGTCGTTTTTCCTTCTCAGTCAAAGGTTCATTCTCATCAAGAGCAGGTGGAGGAATAGATGCACCGTGTGTAAGAAAGTCCGCTTCGAGTCGTAATGGCTCTAGCTTCACACCTTGGATTTGTGATGGTATTACTAGGTAAAGTGTAGGTACCATAGAAGTAGAAGTAGAAGGTTGGCTTTGATTTTGAAAGAAACCACCAACAAAATGCTTTTGCAAATTGTTTTGGAAATCCATTTGTGATCTCATGAAAAAGATTGTGTTATGAAGAGGATGTCAACTCCATTCTTGAATTCTCCTTTTAAAGAGTTGATTTGGTTTTGTAAAGTAGCTTGAACTTCACTCCTAATCTCAGCTTTCAAATTTTGTAAATGGTTTCCTCATACCTGCATACTCCCCTCGGTGTTTTCTTGAAAGTTATCCAATTGATTAGCAAGCACAATTGAGAATTTTGTGGTTGAACGTTTGGTAAGGTACCATTCCTTGATGAGGGATATTCCCTTGATTGGATGGTTTACCTTGGTTTGAAGGAAAACCAGGGGTGAGTATGGTTCGCTAATTTGGGAGGACGGTATCCGCATTTTCCATGTTAACAAGATTACCAACCGAAGCGTTTGTTTGACATTGTGGAAATTATCATGATAAACCGGGACTCGTACCCTCTCTAGTCTTGGGCACACATTAAAACTATGATTACTACCACAAGTAGTACACCTTCTCCACCCCGCATTAATCGGAACGGGAGTAGGCACAAGAGCTTTCATCATATTTTTCATCTCATTCATTTCATTCCTAAAAGTCAAAGTCATCTTATCCTCTAATGCCGCTGCCATTTGTTGGAATTCAAAGTTAGATGATGAATTAGATGAGGGTGGAGGAGCATTCGTACTCACTCGCATCACGGCGTTCCGTGAACATCTAACTTTGGCCCTTAAATTCCCTCTATATTTGTACCCTTCGTGACTTTTGTAGAGAAAATTGCCACCGGCAGCGGAATTAAGAGAATCTTGATCATTATAGCTCAAAGAATTGTAAAATGTATCTAATTGGTGCATGAGTGAAAAACCATGGTGAGGACACTTCCTTAGAAGTTCCTTGAAACGCTCCCAAGCTTCGGAGAAAGATTCTTGAGCAATTTGACGAAAATTTGTAATTTCGTTCCGAAGATTGGTGGTTTTTGATGGTGGGAAGAAAAAATTGATGAACTTAGAAACTAAGTCATCCATGTAAGAATGGAAATTTGGGTTCTTTTGGTCTAATCCACGTTGGCAACCCCACAAGAGAAAAAGAAAGAGAAGAATTTTGATGGGGGTGGAGGTACATCCGGTACCTTTGGTTGTTCGTAATGCTCTCAAAATGACGAATATGAGCGTGAGGCTCTTCATCATTACCTCCTCGAAAAATTCGGTTTTGAACCAAATTAATGAGAGAGGAATATATTTTTTTTTTTATTAAGTTCAAAATTTTCGAGGCATTATGATTGGTACAAACTATAGCACTATTCAAACCCCCCGGTGGTGAGCTGAAGTTCTCGGACTCCCAAAGTTTCGGATCATCGTCCATAGAATCGTCCAAAATGAGAGGGATTGCCTCTTGTCGGTGTCGAGATCGTCGACAATTACGTCTTCTTGGAATTGTGTATTCCAAGGAGGATCGAGTGCGCATGCACTAGAAAAAGAAGAATTTGAGATTAAGAAGATTATTTTTGGGGAAATTTACAATTTTTAATGTTATATAAGAAATGAAAACAAAAATATTTTGGTAAAGCCGTTTAGTACAAGCTTCACACGATAAGTCTCTAAGATACGCACAAGTAGAATCGAAAAGCTTAGCGAGCCGCAAATACTACTTAGAGAGTACTAAATCACTTTTCCTTAAACTCATCTGTAAAACCCTTAATTTGTAAACTTAAAGGTCCGTCCGGACCTCGCACGTACTTCAGATTTGGTTTGTGTTTTTTTTTGGAATGTTTTAAGATGACTAATTGAAGTTTTTGAGGTGAAAGCTAGTACCAAAAGTTTATTATATTATTTTTTACTAATTCGATAGAATCGAATAATGAACTTTTTATATTATTATACAAAAAACAAAATAACTTCCAAAGGAAAGATCTCAAAATTCTATTTCAAACGAATATCTTCAACATCGTATCCGACTTCCCGGCAACGTCGCAAAATTTGGTGTGTAGCAAAACAAATTTATCTACTATATATATTAATAAATCCCGTAAAATTCTTTCCAAAATACTTCTCAAACAAAGAAAATATAAGGAAAAAATCTCATAAAGAAAACCAATATGTATAATTTTTATCCTGGAAGTAATTACTACTCGGTCGTGTCCCAACAAAATCGTGAATTGAGAATTGAGAATAATTCGGATTCGAGTTAAGAATGATAAAGGATTTTTGAATTATCGATTACACTACAAAATATAATAGCACGAATTAAGAACAATTAACTAGCTCGAAATTTAAATGCACGAAACGTAAAAACGCGAGCTAAAACTGAAATTTAAAATCTAAAGCACAACTTTTAACAAATTTTATACCTAAAAATCACAATTTAAAAATGAGAAATTTAGAAAAAGAATTGCATTTTTATATCTATTTTTGAATTGTTATAATTTTCTAAGATTAATGAATTAATCAAAATAAACTTTTGTCTTCGAGAGACGAGCCGCGCGCGAGAGCAACACGAAAAGTTTGTTTTTTATTTTCAAAAATACTAGATCTTAAAAAGAAAATTTTCTCAAAAAGAATTTTAATTTTTCAACTATTTTTTTATTTTTTATGATTTTTCTAAGAAAAAGAAATTAACTAAAATCTATTTTAATTCCTAAAAATTACAAATCAAACTGGAAAAATATGGAAAAATGGTTTTTAACTACTTAAATGGTGCAGAAATTTAATGGCACAAAAAGCCCTAATTTTTATAAACCAATTGAACACTAATTTTGACAATTAAAAACTAAACCCTAATTTTATAAAAACTAATTTGGAAAATATTAATTCTATTTATTATTCTAGAAAAGACAGGGTAGAAAGTGCTAAAAAGGAAAGTAGAGGGTAGGCGGGAAAACTATAAGAAATTTACACTACAATGTAAACGGGTACCCTTTAACTTTGGGAAAATTACAAAACAGACCCTACGCTTCTAGCTTATTTTTGGCTTATTGAAAAATGAGATTCAGTCAGCAAAACAAAACTAAAACTTTAAATGAGCTTAACTAAACAACATAACAAATGGACCTTTCTTACTTTACAACTCAATAAGCTAGAAGACTTAAGCTCTTTTAAAAATGTTACAGTAACTAAGGTTTTAAGAGCTTTATAAATTTGGCTTTTTTATGGCTTATTACTAGATTAGAATGGAAACTAAAAGATGCTACTTGTAGCTTAAGATGGAGTACTACTAGAGTTATCTAAACAAGCATTAGCTAGGTATTAACAAGTTTAGCAAGAAAATTGAAATGAAAAAGTGCTAGTTTTTCTTAAAACTGCTATAAGCTTTTCTTAATAAGCTAAAATTGCTTATTTCTTATCCTAAAAAGCTGAAACTTAAGAAATAAGCTATGCTATGGATATTAAGCATACCTAGATAAAAGGTTTCTAAAAATTAAAACTAGAAATAAGAAACCAAGTAGAAAATAAGCTAAACTCAAATGCACTGCTATACCACTTTTTGCAGGTTCAAATAAGCTATATTAAAGAGCTTAAAATGAAGTCTAAGTAATGAATTTTGTAAAACTCATGGACTACTAGAAATGTGCTAAATTCTACTTTCTAAATTCTAATGATGAATGATTAAAGAGAAGCTAGAAATTGAATAGCAACAACAGCAGTCACTGTTGTTGCTGATGCAATTGACTTAAGATTTAGTTCAGGCTAAGTTTTGAGGTGAGAAATCCTTAAACCTGCTCACTAAGTATCACTCAACCTGTAATAAACATTCTTAAACTGTAAAATGCTAAGAGACACTCAATTCTAAAATAGCTTTTCACTTAAACTCCCCTGGTGCAGGACTAAGCAAATCAGAACCTACAGTTTTGAAAATTGCCAACTAACTTCTAAATTTTTATCTAACCTTGATCTTTCACCTAGACACAACTAACTAGTGCTCTTTACCTCATTAAAGTTGACTTTTACAGTCAAAGATGCTTTAATCCAAACACTCCTTAAAACTAGATTTCTAAACTAATTTGAGCTTAAAAACTATTCAAAAGCTAAAACAGCTTAAACCTTATATCTACTCTTACTAAAATTCACCTACTTAAGCTTTTTAAACTATAAAACCTAAAGCTTATGTGTGAAATTAAGCTAGTTTCTCTTCTAAGCTATTAACACTAAATGACAGAATTTAATGAGAAATTGAGATTACTCAAATTTATTCTAAGGAAACTTAAAAACAGCTAAATATCAAACCTAAACAAACATATTTGATAGAATTGAATAGGAATGAAAAGTGATAAGCAAATTTAAAAGCTAGAATTAAGCTGAAATGAAAATTTTGAGAATAAAGACTGAAATTATTGTAGTCTCAGAACCAAATCCACTCTTGTAGAGTGAGTTGGCTTAAAACTTGAACCTAAGTGGCTCCTAGCCTCTAGACCAAAGACCATAAGCACAATAACTGTAACACTTATTTACATCTGAACCTCCAATTGAAACCAAAGAACTCAGTGATCAGCTAGGATTTAAATGATTATAATGAGTAAATGAATCCTAAACAGAGTTTAAATGAATTTGAGCTTATAAAAAGAATAACTCAATAAGCTTATTAGAGCTTAAAAGATAAAACGGCTTAAAATTGAAATCAAAGGACAAGTAAAATTTGAAAACTGAATATTATTTCTCAAATGAAGAAGTACAAGCTTAGAGAATAAGAGTACAAGTGCTAAAAGCTGTTTGCTAAAAATTTGAAAGTAAAATTGCTTAAAATGGAGAAAAATAACAACTGAAAATTAAAACACCTACAACTCTGAAAAATATGAGCCCTAAGCTTCTATTTATAGAGGATTGAAGAAGAGAAAGATTTCCTTGAATCTTCCATTTCATCTTGCCGTGATCATTCTTTGATTGTTTATACCTTTGATGAGAGATGTGATGTTTTCATCCAATAAAATGATGACACATGGACAAATGATGGGAGGTGGGAAATAATCGAAGTAATTGAAGATTAGAGGAGCGGGGGAAGGCTTGGGTCGAAGTTGGGTTTGTTAGAGAATTTGGCGGGAAAAGTTGTTGGAGCGGTTAGGGGGCGGTTTTAGAACGCGTTTGTATTTAAAACTTTGAAGATATTGCAAAACTAGTCCTTGTGATTGCCCCGCTCTTTTGTAGATATAAAACAAGTTTGAAAATGACAAGTTCGGTCCTTGTGGTTTCTTTCTTCTTTTTCCTCTTTAATAAACAACTTTCCACCTTTTGCAAATTTGGTCCCTTGAACTTCAAAACTCAAAATAGGCCTTTAAACTTTGAACACTTGTCACTTTTAGTCCTTGGCTTTATTATTTTGGCCTTTGACTTCCTTTCTTGCTGTGTCGTTGATCCGCTTTTGATTCTTCATTCTATCACTCTTGCTTTGTCTTTTTTTCGTTTTCTTGTTGGTTTTTGAGACGTTTTTGCTTCTTTTTGTCCTTAATATCCTTTCCTGCACATTAGACATAAAAGCACACATTTTTCTATTCTTTTGGCATTTTCTGGCTTTTATTTGGCAAAATCCCGGGTATTTAATATATACAATTTAGCATTTATCATGGATCATTAGAAGGTGTATTAAAATGTTCCTCTTCCTCTGTCTCAGAATGAGCAGTCTTTGCCTCCTTCCTCTATTTTCTCATAGAATTTTGTTTCTTCTTGGGTTGAGAAAATGTAGATGGTTGATCAATAAAGGGTATCTAAGTGGAACCAGTTAGAGGAATTCAATCCTCACCCACTTCTTCAGTAGCTTGAACCAGTATACTATCAAACAAAGGTGTAACTTTCCTAGAGAAATCCTTACTGTAAAACTAAAAATCTCAACAAGTGTAAAATTACAAAATACCCCTAATGCAAGAAAATTACATAAAAGCTTAAATAAAACTTCATTTAAATGTTAGAAATTATAAAGATACAACATGTGACAATTATGGAAATTATGTAAGATTAAAATACTTTATATTATACAAGGAAAATAATTAATAATTATGTATATATAAGTTATGCCGAAATTAAGTGTATTTAATTATGTATTTATTACAAATTAAAGTGAATTAAATATGGATATTTTACAAAATAAAATATGCAAGTTACAAATCAGATTTAAAGCCATTTAGAAAGCCCATAAAATCGGTCAAACTAACCTAATATTTTTTCTATATTATAACATCTTATTTGTTAAATACCTAAAAACCATAACCACCGAAACCTAAAAAACAAAAGAGGCGCACCAAATTTTCCAAGGCAAGCACGAATTATCTAAGGTGATTTAGGAGATCAAGGATCGTGGGAAAAAATATTGGAAAGATTGTAGAGTGCTTGGTTCAATCGGGGAAATTATTTTGGTTCGAATAACACAACCGAATAGCATAAATTCATAAAATCATCAAGAATCATCAAAGGTATTTTTGTATCTCTATTTTTCATCATAGTAAATATCGTTACAATACTTAATAAAATATTCCATGCATGTTTATATTGATTTTAATAAATTAAAAGACATGGTCGAACCAAATTTTTAGTTAATTAAATGAAAAAAAAAAAATTTCGCATAAAAATTAATTGTACATTTGATTTTATATTTTATAAGGTAATTTATATCAATATGACTCAGAGAAATTTTGGAAAAATTTAGAAGATTCGCACATTATTGGGGATTTATCTTTGTTTGCCGATTTCGAATAAAAGGAAAAAGGAAAGAAATAAAATTAGGGTTAGGGTTTTAATAATTTTTCCAGGTTCTCTTAATGCTAATGATTGTATAAAAATTGGGAAATGTTTGGGGAAAAATTTAATTAGGGTTTTAGTGATTTATTTGTTAGCCGATTGTGATTTTAAAAGTATAAGGACTTGTTTTGTAATTTCTGAAACTATGGGTCTGGTTTTTAGACATGTTAATATAATTTTTTATATTCTGTATAAAAATCGATTGGGTGGTTAAAATGTCATATTGAATAAATTTGGGATAAAATGGTTAATTACATATAATAATAATTAAGATTAATTAATTAAAATAGAGGGACTGAAACTTGTAATTTCTGAAAAGTGGAAAGGTTTTGGTTATATTTAATGGTAATAAAATATAATTTGTCATAATTTGAATCTATAAGGCTTTTTTTTAAATATGGAAAATTAAAGATATTGTTTTAATTAATTAATAAACCAAAAAGTACTAATATGTCAATTATGTAAAATTACGTGGTTTACTTGTAAATACAAAATGGAAGGTAATAATCTGAATAAAATAGTGAAATGATATTTACACTTTTAACCTTGAAAATATTGATTTTGTAATATTAAACCCTAAAAATTGGAAAGTTTTCATAATTTAACCCTAAACTTGTAAGGTGACATGTTTAGATTCCCTAATCTATTCAAAATACTTAATAAAATCTTAAATGATGAATATTACTAATTTGGAAACTTACTAAAAATAAAAGTATAACTTAAATGAACAGGTTTGTAATTCGAATTCATCATTTCTTTAGTCCGGAATCAAGAGGGAGTGAATTTTTGATTTTCTGTGTGTTTTTTTTTTTATGCTTTGCTCGAATATGTACAGGATTCTGGACCTTATCGTTAAGTTTCTCATGACAATATTTCTCCTCTACGTCTTTGATTACTTATGTGAATTTGTCTACATTTTGCTCTAACCTTTTATCTTGGTTCTCTATATATCTGTTTTTATGTCAATTTGAACCCTGCTATCTACCTTTGATATTTGAACTTTGACATTGAACCTTTGCAATGATCCCTTTGAAATGAACTTGATATGCCTTTGCTTTAAAAACCCAGTTTGAGACCCGAGCCAATATTTGTTTCCTAGCCATAAGGTACATAGCCTTTGTCATTGATGCTCCCGTTGGCATGACTCATGGTAGTGATGGATTTCTCCACGCCGTCCCCCATTTTGATATATATATTTGCATTATGAAGATTATTATTTGTTAAGGGGCTAAGATGCATCCTAGATTGTTTGTATTCTATGGATATGAACAATTAGATATATGGATATTGGTGACTGATGGTTTGGGTGCAATCCAGCTTTACCTTTGGAGCTCGCAGACTCCATAGGTTACTATGAATGAGTTGTTTTGGCCCTCGGTAATTGTACTTGATTTGATTTTCTGATTATCATCTTTCCTTACATAAGAATTGGCTTCTGATTTTCTTACCTTATATTTGTATTCCTTGCGATACAGTGCTTGTGTATATCCTTTGTACCTTATATCGTATCCTTTGATTTTCGTTATCTTTTGCGTTTGATTATATGTATCTTTCACTGGGCTTTTGTAAGCCAGCCGACACTTTCCTTTTCCTGCGCAGGTATCTAAGCTACGAGCTGGGTTGCCTTCCATTTATTAGTGCTATGTGTGTAACTTACACCTGAAGATCAAAGTTTGATATATGATTTGTTTCTTTCGAGACCATTCGTTATTTCCGGTTATTTGCGATGGATATGTCCTTCTTTTGAGAAACTTATGTACCTTAAGTCATGTGACATAGTTCCTTTGGTTTACTTATTAAGACTTCCGCGGTTATGCTTGTGTTTTTGATTATGAATGCTTTTGAAGTCACAACATATTTGTAATACTATCAACCCTTTTGGGTCGGGACCGGGCGTTACATTTATGGATCAGAGCTGCCAGTTAATCATGACGAGGTCTTATGACCTTAGAGCTTAGGCTATGACCTGTGAGGATTGGGTAGACATTAAGTTCCTTCTGCGTAACTCTCTTCCGTAACCTATCTTGTTTTCGTTTGCTAATCGTTTTCTCGATCGTTCAGATGGTGACTACCCGTAGAAACTTAATATGACTCCTACACCATTAATTGAACGTATAATCATTTCAACCCCAATGAAGAACCATATGCTTATGACCGATGATAGTTAACTGCCCTCAACGTTTGAGATCGTATTCGTCCTGCGAATTAACTTCCTATCCTATATGCCACTTTGATGTGATTTCTTGGCATTGATTGGTTGGCTTCTCATCGAGCTACCATTGACAGCTATGCTAGACTGTGATCTTTGGTAACTTTTCGCCAACCTGCATTGTATATCATGGTTCCTCACCGCTTAAGTCCGTTAGCTCTATCTCTGCTATGAAGCACGTACCTTATTTCTCATGGGTGCCAGGTTTTTTGATCTTTTATGGACACATCTTTGGGAGAGTCCTAATATTGAAAATCTTTCTGTTGATCCGTGAATTCGCTGATGTTTTTCCCGATGAACTTCCTGACTTCCTCCGCAGAGAAGATTGAATTTGCATGAGTAAATTCCCGGGCTGAACCTATCTCACAGGCTCCGTAGCATATGGCACACTGTTGAATTGAAGGAGTCAAAAGGAGCGAATTACAAAGAGATTGGAGAATGGCCTTATTAGACCCAGTGTACCGCCGTGGGTGCGCCGTCTTATTTGTTAAGAAGAAGGATGGAGCATCGCTTGTTATTAATTACCGCGAACTCAACGTATTACGATTCTTAACCGCTATCCTCTCCCGCGAATCACGATTGTTGGACCAACTAGGCAAGGCCAAATATTTTTCTAAATTGACAGTGATCTGTTATCACCATCTTCGTGAAAGAAGAGCAGGATATTTCTAAGACTGCTTTTCGTACGCGTAATGGCTACTACGATTCTTGGTTATGCCTTCGTCCTGACAAATGCTCCTGGCCGTGTTTAAACGATTGATGAACCATATTTCCACGAGTACCTTGATAAGTTCGTTATTGTTTTCATCGACGACATCCTCGGTTTACTCCAAGTCTGAAGAAGAGCATGAGCAACATCTACGGATTGTGTTGAGATTCATAGACAGAAGAAGTTATATGCGAAGTTTTCAAAGTCGAGTTCGTTACAAGCAATTCGCTTATCCTTGGTCATGGTATTGTATCTGCAGACGGCATCATTATGATCCATCAAAGGTTAAGCAATCACCAAATGCCGAGACCTACTACGGTGACGGAAGTGAGAAGTTGTCAGCGCTGTGCTGGCTATTACCGACGTTTTGTGAGGGTTTCTCCCAGATTAGCTTTACCTCTTACCCAGCTGATGAGAAAGGTGAAAGTTTTGTGGACGGATGACATATTGAGAGTTTTGAAGAATTGAAAACGGAGATTGGTCCTGCACGATATTGACTCTTCCACAGGTTCCGGTGTTTTCAAATAAACATGAAAGTCAATCAAGATAGGTTGGGTTTGTTTTGATCAACATGGGAAAGGTGATTCGCCTACCTTCAAGGCAACTGAAGCCTTATGAAGTAAATTATCCAAACCCATTATCTTGAAATTAGGCTGCCAGTGGTTTTTCATTGCAGATCTGGAGCACTATCTAATGGTGAAGCTTGTGATATATTTAGACAGATCCTAAGAGTCCTTCAAATACATTTTTACTCAGCGAGAACTTAAACAATGAGACAGAGGAGATGGTGGAACTTCTGATAGATTAATGACACTAACATCTGTACAATCCGGCAAGGCTATGAGTTGCCCCGACGCACTTAGTCGAAAATCTAGGATGAAAGCTTGTTTTGATTCCATAATCCTTCGTGATTTAGAGCGTTTGATGTGAGCCTATGTGTACGAGGTTCTGGTGCTATTGGGCGAGTATGAAATAGATGTCTTAACCCATTCTACAGATCAAAAGAAGCTCAAAGGGACGGACGGTGAGTTGTGGGCTTATTGTGCAGAATTTGAAAGACGGTAAACATACAGAGTCAGTGTTGATGATACGGTGTAGTTGGTTTGAACATAGGCTATGGTTCTATGATCGACACTATAGA
Source organism: Tanacetum coccineum (assembly GCA_026074375.1). NCBI lineage: Eukaryota > Viridiplantae > Streptophyta > Magnoliopsida > Asterales > Asteraceae > Tanacetum > Tanacetum coccineum. Next base: position 19,720 of record BQNB010116331.1, read on the forward strand.
AATTCGCGAGAAGGTTTGACGGAAGCTCATAGTTTCCCCCATTTACTATTCATCCAGGTTCAACCAAAATGTACAAGGATTTGAAACAGTACTTTTGGTGGAATGGGCAATAAAACAGGATGTGGCTACGATTTGTATCCTAATGGAGACTTGTCAGCAGGATCAAATTAACATCAGAGGGCTAGTGGATGTTACAGCGTTGGCGATTCCTATGTGGAAATGGGATGAGATTTCCATGGATTTCGATACTTGTTTTGCCTACTACACAAAAAGACATGATGCGATTATGGGTGGTGGTTTGATCGGCTAACCAAGTCTGCTCATTCTTACCCATATCGGAAGAACATATGTGTATTAGTAATTGGCGGAGAATTTTCGACAGAAAATCGTTAGACTGGCATGTTACACACCTGCAGCTAATGTGTCCGACAAGATCCGAAAGTTTACGTCTCGTTTTGAAAGGATTTCAGAAGGCTGGGGAACTCGTCTTAAGTTCAGTACAAGCATTTCATCCTCAAAACCGATGGTCAGTAGAGAGGACCTATCAGACTTTAGAAATATGTTGAGCTGTGCCTTTAGAATGGACGGGTAGTTTGGGATAAAATATTGTGCTTGGTGAGTTCTCCTACAATAATAGTTGGCATGCTAGCATGCAAGGCCTGCACCTTTCCGAGCTTTTGTTATGGTAGAAAATGTCGAGCACCTATTTGCTGGGATGAAGTAGGTGAACGTTTGATTGAAGGTCCGGAGCTCATCGAGATTACTAATGAGAAAGTGGCTGTTGCTAAGGAGAAATTGAAAGAGGCTAGATCGCGACAGAAGAGTTATGCTGATAAGCATCGACGTGACTTAGAGTTTCAAGTTGGAGATCGTGTATTTCTGAAAGTTTCGCCATTCAGAGGAGTTAAACGTTTTGGGATCAAGGGCAAGCTCAGTCCTCGATTCATTGGTCCGTTTGAGATTTTGGAACGTATTGGAGAGGTTTCGTATCGTCTGGCGCTTCCTCCGCAGTTATCGCACGTTCACGATGTCTTTCATGTATCTCTTTTGAGGGGATACCATTATCATCCATTTCATGTCGCATCTTATCCTTTTGATCAGATTCTCTTTGTCCGAGGAACCCGAATCCATTCTAGATCGTCAAGAGAGAGTCACGAGAAACAAAGTCATTCCTTTTGTGAAGATTCTTTGGAAAAATCACCCAGAGCGTGAGGCTACCTGGGAGACCGAAGAATCTATGCGAGCTAGTTATCCTTATTTCTTTGTCTAGTTCGGTATGTGTTCGTTTCGTTCTCATTTCGTTTTTTATTCCGGTTCATTTCAATTTTCGAGGACGAAATTTTTTTTTTAGAGGGGAAGAAGTTGTAAAACCTAAAAATCTCAACAAGTGTAAAATTACCAAAATGCCCCTAATGCAAGAAAATTTCATAAAAGCTTAAATAAAATTCATTTAAATGTTAGAAATTATGAAAATACAATATATGACAATACAATATATTACAATTATGAAATTTTGTAAGATTTAAAATACCTTATGTTATATAAGAAAATAATTAATATTTATATATGTATACTTTTGCCGAAATTAGTTAATCTTTATTTAATTATAACTTTACAAATTAAATAAATTAAAATAGGATAATTATAAAATAAATATTGGCAA
>BQNB010116332.1:0-16112 GCA_026074375.1 Tanacetum coccineum
GCGAACGCGTAAAACTCTAAAAATAAATAATGGAATTTATTAAAGTTGTAAATAACCTGAAAATGAGAAATGTTACATTAAAAAAGAGGAAAACGAGATGCGGACTTATGATAAAGATGAAAAGCTTGAAGAAATAAAAAATGGTGGAAAGCAAAGTTGTGGAAAAGGAAACAGTAAAAATAGGAGGGGGTATTTATACCCTCGGTGTATTTATATCTACCCACAGCCAGACGATGACACGTGTAACCCACTCACACGATCAACGGTTGGGGTTCGCTTATGAAACAGTCAATAACGCTGTAAATACGTCAAATCAGTCAGAAGATAAAAGGACAACATCGGTCAACGTCACCTCAACGTTACCAACTGGATAAGGAAGCTTCGCGGAGAAGACACATGACCACGGAAGGCGGCAAATCATTAGCAATGAACCTAAAGTCTAGCACTGATCACCGCAGGCGAGACATGGTCCGCAAGCAATATCATACTAGACTAGGGGGACTTGATGACGTATAGTAGGTATACCAAGCCTCCGGGCTTGGGTCATACTGCCACTTGGGCTTCTGGGCCCAACGTAGCAGTCATGGGTCAAAACTAAACCCAATCCTGCACTGGTAACGACTCGGACACAACAAAATGGACGCGGACCTAACCATAGGCTACTTCCGTTCGCGGAAAACACACGCATCCATACACACGATTACTGCGGAATCTTGCCTGACAAGGGACCCACTCCGACCACTAACGAAACAAACAAAATATTAGGAAACCCTAATATTTCACTCGCTTATAAAAGGGACCCTCTGACACAATGAACAATATGATTTTCTCACTCTACATACACACACTTTCTCTCTCTACATGTTTACTTACTTTCACGCCGGATTCTAATCGTGGGGTCAGTCCCCACGGTAAGGCTAACGATTTTTATTTGATTGTGTAGGAAATCATCTCACCTATTCTAAGCCCGACACTTATTTTGTACTAACAACAATCTTATAGAAATCCTTTTAAACATAATTGTTCCAAAATTTAGTTCTCATTTGATACTTATTTTGGCGTATAGTCCGGAATGGGCCGAACCCAATGAGCCGAACCCGATAAAGGGTGGCCCACATCCTACGTAACCCTAATCCACACACTATATATACAGGGCTGGGATCATCCTACCTTGACAGGTTATTCTCTTCCACCTCTTTATATAACATACTTATACTATTCTGACTTAACCGTCGGAGGGTGGATCCCGGGCTCTGGCCTCGGATCCCCTTCTAATCGGTTCTTCTTTGTTGACAGCACTATTCACGGCCTGGGAAGACGACGAACGGAACCAGGAGAGTCGTCAGGACCGGCCCGACTAAATTATGCATCAACAAGTTGGCGCCATCCGTGGGACACGAACAAAATATCCTTCGTGTTCTAACTACAAAAATAATATAGAATCAAACCCTGAAAATCGTTCGATACAATCGCGGGTTTGTATACATGTCCCGACAACAGAAATCTGTGAGTGCCTCTTATTTATCTTCATAATGTATCTGACGCCATGAAAGTTTAAAAGTGCATGCTTTCTGCTGATGTGAGCATAACCAATTTAATAGTATACGTATTTCAAGATACATATTACTATATTTTCTTAGATGACTGTGCACCTGCTATGCAATTTGTGCTCAAAGTCACATGTAACAAACCAAGTATAAAGTATTTTTTAGCAAAAGAAGCGCCGAGAAGGCGCTGTTCACTCAAAAGGAGCACGATTATAAGGGATGCCACAAGTTGGATCCTCCAAGCTTTGTAACTATGCAGTATCACGAATGGCAATTTTTGTCAAATGAACTTTTTAATTTGATAAAGATATTTTACATATCTTTTTAAATTGGTAAAAAGATATTACCAATATTTTTTAAACTTGATAAGATGTTATATGTATTTTTTTAAATGGTAACAAGATAATACCAATATTTTTTAATTTGATAAAAAGATTGTATCCATATCTTTTTTCTTATTTGCAATTATCCCTTACTTGTAAATATCATTATGCAAACATTATTTTGCAAAGATTATTTTAAAAGGCTCTTATATTTTTGTCCGTGAGCCCGACTTCCGTCATGGGTCGGTCCGGCCTCTTCATAATGTGTCGTGGCCCAACCTCTTTAAAATAATTTCGCGGCCCGACTTTTTTATATTTATGGTCCGCTCCAAAAAAAATTATGTCACGGCCCAGCTTCCTTATACTTCCGGTCCATACCAAACATTATGTCGCAGCCCGGCTTCTTTATATTTATGATCCGCTCCAAAAAAAAATTATGTCACGACCCAGCTTCCTTATACTTCCGGTCCGTACCAAACATTATGTCGCGGCCCGGCTTCTTTATATTTATGGTCCGCTCCAAAAAAAATTATGTCACGGCCCAGCTTCCTTATATTTCTGGTCCGTACCAAACATTATGTCGCGGCTCGACTTCTTTATATTTATGGTCCTCTCCAAAAATTATGTCGCGGCCCTGCTTCTTTAGTCGGTATTTACCATATTTGATATATAAAAAAATTGTTTCAACTGGAAACAATATAATTTTCTGATTAAGCCATGACTTGGTAAAAACGTCGCATACAACGGCATGCCATATTAAATGATTTAGCAGATATTATTCTGCATATTTATCCCTTATTTGCAATTATCTATGCTTCTGTCCGGTCATATTTTCCTTTTTGATGTCCGCGGTCATAGGCCCCGTCCTTTCGCGATACTCTGCACGTCTGGACATATTTTCCTTTTTGGTATCCGCGGTCATAGACTCCGTCCTTCCGTGACACTCTGCACGTCAGACCTTGGGTGGTCAGTTTTACGGATACATAATGATATACGGAAAAACTAATTCATAAGCGGCCAGCATCATGAGCCGCGGAACACCTGCCCGCATGGCACATCCTATGAGCTCCGGTTCCCAACAAAGCAGATATCCGCTCTTTCGTCCTTATAGCCATACCGTTGTGGTTGTTAACAATCTGCCAATATTTTTTAAATCAACGTATGCTTACCGGTCAACAGAAGTTTCGACATTTTGCAAGCACAATTCATAAACTTGTATTACTTCTTGGCATAAACTATAAAGCTAAAACCATGTAGAACCTTACGGTTTTTAAGACATGTTCGTATATGTAACTTCTGATATTACATTAATTTTACTAATAAGTTAAGTCACGTGTGAGTAAATCTACTTACATAACAAATGAAGAAAAATGTCTCCGTGCATATATACCACAATCTTAGTCCATTTATCAAATGATATTTTTAATTCTTATTTCATTTTTGGAATGGACATATAAAACTTGATCAAATGTAACTTTGGCTACGGCTAATTTTACGAGTATGTAAAATACATGCAAGTTTAATTCATAATGAGAAGCACCATGTGTGCTACGGAACCACTGTTAGCATGCACAGTTTCTAGGCTCCGTCTGAGCTTGACAGCTTTTAAATCGCAGATTTATTTCGTCATTACACATTACCGTTCCTCTGTTGTTTTCATTAAACATTAAGAATAAAGTGACTAGTATACCAAATTATAATCAAACATTTGTGAATATATGCGATCCATGTATGTCTATATGTAATTAGCACTTGTAGAGATGTGAAGACGGCGGGTAAGGCTTACTTGCATAAACATGCACAATTTGTTGTACACCATCTTTTATATAGACGTATGACTATTATTAGTTAACTCATATTACTTTTAATCCGCTACATTCCTGTTGATGTACAGAATTAGATTCCCGAAGTCGGGACATAATAAATAAACAAGCACCTTGTGTTTTATATCCATGCGCACAATACATTTGTTAATAAATGAAGTGGTATTAATTAACATCCTTGTATGAATTCAATACTACTAATTAGTAGTACTAAACAATGCCACGGTTAGTTATATCACATATGGTGGAGCCACCTTTCTAGTAAGATCCGTGTTACACGGTCCACGGCCTGTTGAGGTAAGTGCTAAAATTATTCATGTTTTTTGGATACTTTGTCTGTAAGTTTAATACTACTAATAGAACAAGGCACCATTAAACTTGGGGGGCTATAGGGGTATAACAATACCATTATAATTATCTCCGTGCATGCCATGTAAGTATCTCCCGATATAGAACATATGTAAGAGGCGTTGCAAGCCCAATACTAAGACGAATGTCATATTCGAACCAAGCACGTAAGAGGCATTACAAGTCCGGTACTAAGTCTAATGCAATATTCGCACCACCTGGCCACAGAAGTACATCCTCCGTCGGTCGTAAGTCGAATGCCATATTTGCATCAGGATGGGTAACCTAATATTTAACCCAGCCATGGAAGTACGTCCTCCGTCATCCGTAAGACGAATGCCTTATTCACATTATGGGTAATCTAACAATTAACCCAACCGCGTAAATACATTTTCCGCCGGCCTTAAGACGAATGCAATATTCGCACTATTGTTTGTGCCATAGGCGATTATAGGGGGTATAAGTTTACCCATTTCATCATGCAATATGTAGGATCCGCCTTCATCATTATAAATCAATCTCATCATCCTCTCGTTAGAGATGAACAAGAATGGTACCATGCCAATGCTAGTGTTACCTCGGCTACAGAAAACATATTCTTTTTACGGGGTCTTTACCATCCAAACACAGGAAACCAAGCATCCGAGCACAAATAGCGGCGTATGGTTCAAAAGTAAGATACCTCTAGACAAAGCATAAGTCTAGCATAACATGATCAAGAACCATATCATACTAGACTGGGGGACATGTTGGCGTATAGTCCGGAATGGGCCGGACCCAATGGGCCGGACCCAATAGGCCAAACCCGATAAAAGGGTGGCCTACTTCCTACGTAACCTTAATCCATACACTATATATACAGGGGTAGGATCATCCTACCTCGACAGGTTATTCTCTTCCACCTCTTTATATAACATACTTATACTATTCTGACTTGACCGTAGGAGGGTGGATCCCGGGCTTCGGCCTCAGATCCCCTTCTAACCGGTTCTTCTTTGTTGACAGCACTATTCAATCCATGGGAAGACGACGAACGGCACCAGGAGAGTCGTCAGGACCGGCCCGACCAAATTATGTATCAACAACTTACATGTATTTATATTGATTTATTGATAGGTCTATGTTGTTGATAATAATGGGAAGAAATATTTGATGCTCTCAGCAAGAGGCGTAATAATGGTCAGCAACTCTTTTCAGTCTTTACCCAAATCAAGGTTCTTTTTCTAATTTCATGCAAGTTTTCTAGAAAAAGTTTATATCTTTTGCAAAGCAGTTCTAAAGAAAATGTTAAACAAAAGGTTCAAACCAAGTTTGCTATCTACTAATACCCAACTTAAAATGGTTTGCAGCCACTTACAAATTTGGTCTCTTGATGTTTATCCCAAAATGTGGGTACTCATACGCAAAAACAATTAACGTCATAGACGTATTTCTATACATAGACATACCCGGATAATGTTAGTTAATAAAGATGTTCTAAGGGCTGTTTGACTAAGCTTATAAATTGGGCTTATGCTTATGTTATATAAGTGGCTTATCAGTTATATATCATAAGCTTATAAGCCCATGCTTAGTGTTTGGATTAGCTCATGTTTAATAAGTTTAAAAGCTCAAGGTTTGGCTTATGTTGGTAAATGACTAAAAAACATGGTTTAATAAAGAAAAGAAAATATGAATGTTAGATTTAGGTAAAATAAGGGTAAAATTATAATTTGTATTCAAGTATGTTATATAAGCCCAAATCTTTGCAAAAAAGCCACACTTTTGTGGCTTATCAAAACACCTACATATAAACTTATAAGCCCACTTATATAAGCTTAGCCAAACACTTAGTTTGAGCTTATATGAGTCATATATGCTAATAAGCTCAAAAATCCCACTATATAAGCTAAAACAAACACCCCTTAAAAAATATAGTAACACTTGTATACTTATAAGCATGTCTCTTGCACCGTCCAAATTTCATTAAGTTCTTAGGTTCTGACTTCCAAGTCATGCTACTCTTGAGTGCATCCCCACTAGAAAAAGTCTCCAAAAAAACTTAGTCAATAAAAAAGTATATATTTTTTTGAGGTAAAAGGTGTTACCCCGATAAAATATATTACTCCAAAAAAAGATAAAAAGATATTTAAATACAATGGATGAGAGTGAAGTCCCTCATCTCAGCCCGTTACATAGGTAAAAAAACATGCACCAATAGAGCTACAACGTTAATCACTACATAAGAAAAAGACATGCCAATCTTATGAACGGAACTAGGAAAAAAAAGCTACTTCCTAACACGACCCTTAAGCCAGATATCAAATTGATCACAAAAGGAGTGTATCTGATCAGGTAGATCATAAATCTGAGCCCGTATCCGTCATAAAAGGCCAAATCGTCATCTTCCAAGTATTGTCCACCACCCGTCAAGGAGATGTATCTAGGAATTTCATCCTCTAGAACTGCATTCTTATCCGACTCGTCTCCTTGGTCAACCTTATATGAGATAGGCTTACTAACCAATTCTACATTTACCTCATTTACATTACAAGGCTTATTCTTCACGCTGCGAGGCACACTCTTGTTAGGTTCTCTAGTCCCATTTCCTTCCACTTGGTTCGTCACTTGAGTATATGTGGGTTTCAAAACCTCACTGTCTTCCTCCGCACCCAAAGTATTCAACACATCAAAAGGATTTGACATAGGAGAATTATGCACACCACGCATGACATGTGATGTAGAAGACTCCTCGTGTTCCTTGGTCTTCGAAGAAGCAGATTTACCATGGGCCAATTCCATAACAGGTTTAGGCTGATAAAAGCTTGGTTTTGGCTTTGTAGGCCTAACACTGCCAATATGTCTCGAATTAGGTTGTTGATTAACCTTTTTCCCTTATTTTTACTACTTATAACTTTAGTAAACCCATCACTTTATTTGTCCATAGTAGGAGCAATTGGTCCCGGTTCTCTAATACTCTTTGGACATGTATCGTGGGGATGACGAAACGTTTTGCAATCCGTACAATGAGGCAGCTTCATTTATATTCCACACTAATAACTTCTATTGTGTACCATTCGCCATCCTCAATCGAGACAGCTATATTCACCTTCGTTTTCAGTTCTTCAACCATGCTTATTTTGATAAGAGCCCAGACATAATTGATTCGACCCCATGATTCACAAAACATTGAACTTGTAAAGGCATCCAACATTATAGGTTTCCAAATTTGAGTAGCTATCAAACTCAAACCTCAATATGCAACTAAAGGTATCTTAAGCAATTTTATCCATACCAGCACCTTAGTAACTTCGTTTCTCATCAAGGATACATAAGGTGTCCATTTGGACAGAATGATACAAAAGTTACGAATCATCCACGAACCACGCTCAAGAACTTGTTCCAAACTAGTTTTAGTAGCAAATTTAAAGAGGAGTCCTCCATCGTCATTCCTCATTAGTTTTTGCAAACCAAATTTAGCCAACGTGTTAGCGACATATTTTTGAACAATAAGAAAGGCTAAACTTTTACCAAGAAAATACCCAACAAGAGAGTTCTCAAACCAGTTTTTTACGTTATCAATTGCCAATTTAGGAAGAACCATGTCATAGTTATCCTCCCTCTCCTCATTGACAAGTGCTCTAAAGTTAACCTTCTTGATCACTCGCTCGAAGTTAATAATGCTAGCAAAAGAAGCCGACTTCAATTCAACCACTTTGTTTCCAACATCACATCCCTCATCTTTATACTATTTTCACTTGTATCCGTTATCACGTCTTCCATATTACAATCAACCGAGACCTTCCTGTGCACCTTAAAAGGTTTCCCGTCTATACTTTCGCCCTCAATGTTTATATCCTTAGCGACATTAATGTGATGTTTAATGCGCATTCGACACCAGCAACATTACTAGGCTGGACATCACTGCTTAAAACAAAGGAATGGGATTGATTACCCGCACCTAGGGGTGGCAATTTTTAACCCGACATGAAACCCGACATGAAAATGAACAGGTTTAGGTTGAGTAAAATAGATTTTGGGTCGGGTTTGGGTCGGCTGATCTGACCAGTTTATTAAACAGGTTAGGTTCGGGTTTGGGACAAATTAAGTGGGTCGACCCGCCAACTCGTTTAAGAACTTTTTTAAATAAAAAATTTATCTTTTATTATACGAGTTAAATAGCTTAAACGGGTCGACCCACAAACCCATTTAACCTGTTTAATGTGCCAACTGTTGTATATAAAACAGGTTAGATAGATCAACCCGGTAACCCGTTTAACATATTCAACTCGTGTAACCTAACTAACTCTCCAACCCAAGTATATATACAGGTTAAATGGAGTTCGGGTTATGTGTAAACAGGTTCAGGTTGACATAACTGACCCAATTATTTTACGTGGGTTATGTTCGGGTTAGGATTTTCTCACCTGTCAACCCAAACCGACCCGAATTGCCACCCATACCCGCACCCATTCGTTAATCACACCAGCATCCTCATTAGTAACATGAGGCGTATACCTTATCTTTTTCAGGATCGATTTCAATGATTGACCCATTTGATTATCACCACCTCCCTTAACATCGTTCATACTTACTCTAATCTCAACACAATACGAAAATAGCCACCAGGGTACCAACATCAGTTAACCATGCTAAAACAGTAGCAGAACATAAACGAATACAAAACCGTAAAAACAAGAAAAGCCCTAAGCCATTTACAGAAACCGAATGGAATACAAGGATCAATAGAAGAGTCAATTAGAAATAAGATTAAAGAGAATGAATCCCCAAGTCGATTAGATCAGATGAACATAAAGAAACCCTAGGTCAACCGCTATAAAAACCCCAAAAAAGCAATAACCAATGATTTCTTTGAATAAATCAATCGAATCAGAGATAAGTAATTGATAAAACAACGAATGTTGAATCACTTTCTATTCCAAAATGAAATCAAGAACAAATAATAAACTATACTTAACCCGTCTGAAATGCAAAGCTTTTGCTGATAAAAGGCCGTTTATTTGCTTCCCATTGAAGGTGCCTTTACTAACATGACTGACAAAAAAATCATGTATTGGGGCTAATTCACATTTAAAATGAAAAGGTAAACTTGAAAATAGAGTCCTAAACGATGGATAATTTACCCCCACATTATGATTACAAATTTACAATATCCACTCAGATGATTTTATATGTTTGATGCGGATTTGGAGAAGTGGCTGTGATGGGATCAATGTTTATGTATATTGATGTTACGATAAATATTGAAAGTGATGCACTATCACTTGAAACAGAATATGCAGTTTACCTTGTCTACAAACCAACTGAGAACTCACTTGTATTAGAAATCAGAAATCCTGATTTTAGGTATATCTATCTAGTAACCCCTCAAGAGACCCCCCTAATTGGGCAAAAGCGTGATCAAAACACTCACAACCCATTAAATAGACACAAACCAAATACAGTTCCATGATAGAGGAGCGATGGTTGGATGGAAGTAAGAGTAGTGGAATGTCTAACCCAGAGTTTTTCTGCTGAAAATTATTTGAAGTTATATGGTATGGATGTTTCGTTAAGTGCCCCCGTTTTCGGTTCTCTTAGTGGACTTATTATAAAAAACATCGAGTTTAGGCCCATAGTGACGCGTTCTGTTTAAGCGCATATCCTTGAGGGCCGGGTATGGGAGTTTTATAATAGTGAATATTAAGAGTTTTAGATTTGTATAAAAAATAAGTTAGAAAATGACCCGCGCGTTGCGCTAGGGGCTAACATGTTACTGCAACATATAGGTAAAACGTAGATAGTAGGAAGGTATGGCGTATGCCAAAACTGCTACGTATATTTGCTTTCTTGTTTTGATATATGCGTTAAGGCTAATAATCTGTATATGACAACCTGAATACACAGCCATTCTACAATGTTTGATTACATTGCAAAGAACCAATTTTCTTTGTAATTTACCTAAAAGGTTATTCTTCGTTTCATTACGCCTTAGTTTACGAACCAACATACATTGCAAAGAACACATGAGAATTTGTAAGAATAACTTTTTTCGCTAAAATTGGTTACTATTATTATAAGGTTGACCAGGTATTAGACGATTATATTACCATGAATACAATATTATGATTTACTAGATAAATGGGCCAGCCCCAATCTAATGTAGATCATAACGATATAAATTTATGATGTGACATGTACATTTGACAGATGACGTAATTTTTGAAGGTAAAAAACATGATTATATATACATATATATATTATGTATATACATATATATATTATGTATATACATATATATTATGTATATATATATATATATGTATATATATATATATATATTATATATATATTTATATAATATATATATTTATCTTTATTATATTACCATGAATACTAATTATGATTTACTAGATAAATGGGCCAAGCCCAAATCTATGTAGATATAACGATGATAAATTTATGATGTGACATGTACATTGACAGATGACGTAATTTTTGAAGTAAAAAACATGATTCTATACATATACATATTTACTATTATGTATATTACATATATATTTGTAATTTTACATATATATGTTATGTATATTACATTTATATTATGGATAAATATATATATTTATATATATATATATATATATATTATATATATATATTATTATACTATATAAATTATGTATAATAGTTAATATATATTTATGTATTGTATTTATATATACATATATATATTTATATACATACTATAATATATATGTTTATACATATATATATACATATATAAATTAGAATATTTATAATATATTAATATATATAGCTTATATATATATATAATGTATATTATTATATATATATATATAGGGGGACTTTCTTTTCAGAAACATTCTTAGTGCGAGAAACTGACAAAAACCGGACAGAGAACTACCCATAAAAATACATGCTAGGCTTTTAAAAATAAAAAAAAATACAAGAAAATCATAGGAATCACTATGTTCTTCAGTTCATCATGAACTCTTCTTATTTTCACAAAAAACTTACAACACTGGCCGCTAATTTGTTGTGCCACGCCTTTATAAGAACAGCATGCCACACCTTCAAAGAAAATTTTGTATTTCCAAATTTCTTATCAAATTCTTTAGATCAACTATTTTTATTGTAAACATATATGTTGTTTTTAGAACGTATGTGCAAAAATACATTATTTTGAAGGCGTGAATCCATGTTTTTGGTGGTTCTGTCGTCTATCGCATTAAGATATGGTTCTGAAAAGAAGTCTCTACTATAAGTATAATATCATTATATACTATATATATATAATAATTATATATAATTATACTTTATTTATATAGATGTGAGTTCTTTTCAGAAAGCCAAACAAATATATCAGAACTGCGGGTGTGCAACCAGCATTAACCAATCAGATTTTTTTGTATAGTTTATTTTTATTGTTAGTCATACAAAAAGGGTATATTTATTAAAATTACCTTTTTTTTTTTATTTTTTGAGATATTATTTTATTAAAAAACGTGTTTTTTTAATTTCTAAAATTATAAGAATTTATTATTTTTAAAATTTTTTCAGCAGGCATGTTTTCAAAAGGTAGTGTGATATGTGGCTTTTTCAAAATATGTATTTTACATTGTTACTTTTGTTCAAATGCTTAAATCTTAATGTGTTTTGCTTTACACATTACTTTACACGTGTGCATGAAATTGCAAACATAAGTATTTAACATGTGATATATACACTCAAAACCAAAATATTATAGACAAAGAATTAAATGATGGGTATACATTTCAAAATATAAGAATTTTAAAGTAAAGAATAAATGAAAGTTTCGTGGTTGTATAGACGGGTATACTAATCTTTAAACACTCAACAATATTAGTTGTTGCCGTATATTGCATTATGTATTTTCGCTCGGGGACACTTGATTACGCCTTTGTTAATTTAAACACACTTAGGCCCTCTTTTATACACGTATCTCAACTTAGAGGTATGTGCACTTAATTGTATTTACTGCATACACTTGTGTCTTTACTCTTTATACTTTTTGTCATAAACTATCTTGTTGCTAGATAGTATGTATAGAAACCATATACACTCTTCATATTGCTCATCATATCGACCTGTAACAACAAATAATTGATAAAAGAATTATTATATAAACCTAACAAAACATATAAGCACAATATTTCCTATATCAAATGATGCCAAATAGATTATATATAGTGAGTATTAAATTTGCCTATTTCTTTAATATCCAAATACTATACGCGGTTCCTCATATTTCAAAACCAGAAAAAAGACTTCACCGGTCTTATGAAATTACAAATCTAAATTGAACATGAAGCATCATAAAAGAAAAAAGAAGCCTAAAGCAAAAAAAAACCCTTTTAGTAGTTTGTATAGCTGTAATAGTAATACATCGGGGCTACCTTCTAAAATTTTATTTGAATGTGTTGTAATGCCATTATGATGATTCCAAATCTAAGAACAACTTAATTACTAGTGGGGACATAGGGTGTTCAATTTAATAATATTCAGTTATATCTCCGCGTATGACTTTATTACTACCATGAATTAACTTCCGTTCTAGGTTCAAATAACAAGTGCATCCATGGTCTTAAGAAATACATATTCCGTATTGATCTAGATTTCCGCGACATCAGTAGCGAGCTTATAAAGGACATTCTAAAACATTAAAAAGTATTAAAGGTAACATATGAAATTAGCAAAAACAGCAATTACGGCATAGTCAATAACTGAACGGCGAAAACGTCTTGGTTGAGCCCAGCAATAACTGCCACCATCGCCCAGCCTGCTTCCTCCATTAAGGTTACTGCAAGATCAAACAAACACCTTAACACAAAAAATCCTCGAAAAATTACGAAATTTACCCTTATTATCAAAAATAAAAAAATGTGATAAACAAATAAACATACTTAATGTAGTGACTAATGTACATAATTTTTCGTCAACGGGCTATTTTCATGCAGGGTAACATGCGTATCAGTCTTCATAATCTTCCGTCGGATGCATAAGTCTTCGAGGATATACATGTGACTTGTGTATTCGAACACCAGTGGTCTTGGAGGCATTTGTTCCTTATCATTGTGCTTATGTTTGTTAGTGTATTCTCTACTAAGATCAAAGATAGAATATGTACATCGTATCGTCTTAAGTTATTGTATGCAAATGCATATATCGTCTTTTCTTGAAAGTGTGTACATGTATATCTCCAGGTCTGCGACGTCTTCATGGCGTCACCATCTTAAAAAACAAATCTACAATTATTTTCAAAACTTATTCAAATCTTTATATATAGATGGTTGGAATAAAATGTAAAAATAAAACATTGGTTTCTTACATATTCATTCATTTAGAGTAAAGAAAAAGAGGTGAATGTAACTGGACATAAAACTTTCTTCTCAAAATATTGTTATTGAACTCTAAGCGTGAAATATTCGATAATTAAAATACCGAAAGAATTCAAAGCCTTATCTTATGACAGAAACTCCGTTCATTCATGTTTTAAATTTTATAGATCATTTAATTAATTCTTTATATTATTAACTCTTTATATATTGTAATGAAATATTTTAATTCTTTAACCTTATTTTGTAATTAACGTATAAGCTTTTCAATCTTTATTATACAAAAACAATTCGATTGCTCGTATATGGATTTACCCGCAATCTCATGAAATCATTTATTCTAATGTTTGATTATTACTCAATATTATCATTCAATAGCTTAGGCATATATTAGATATTACCTTTAATGCCTTGATAGAAGAAAACTCAAATTTTCATACGGGCATTGATGTATTTATGCAGCAGTATGCGATGAGCGTCATAATGTGTATACGAATGTTCAGCGATAATGATGATGACTTTTTACTTTTTTCCTAAAACTCCTAATTTTCATTTGTTAACACCTATATTAGTGGGACGGTTTTTAAGGATTAAATTCCCATTTTGCCCTTTAATTAATTTCTTTTTTATTGAAGTTAGTTCATATATTTCAAAAATGCCATTGTGTATTGATGTGTTGTACATTATGTATTAGTAGGCAGTAAAGCGTGGTTCTCGCAGTTTGTACATTTGTTTGTTTGAAAAGAACCTCACACTATATTATATACATATATATATATAATTTATATTTAAATTATATTATATTCTATACTATATATATATATACATATATATATATATAATATATATGTTTTGATATTGCAGAACTTTACTGAACTCTTAAAATGAATTTGAGCCATTGGATGAGTTTGATCAAAGGCTAAGATTAAATGTTCCAAATTTGTAATTAAACAAAAGATAAGATACTCTTTTTTAATTAAACAAAAGGCTGTTAGGGCAATTTAGGTATTACATATATTTCATCTCTCCACAAATCGTCCTACTAAATATATGGATCAGATAATTTTTATTTTGATATCAGTTTCTTCCCCACCATAAACCCTAGCCACCCTGTCACCACCACAACATATCGTGAATCCGAGCAGAACATAAACCACCAGATGCGTCGATTGGGATTTAGCAAAATCTTGATTCTATAGATCTTGGTTGCAGGCCCCATTTTATATGCGGTTGGGATTTCGTAACAATCATCCACATGCCATATCGTTGAAAACCATCAAATTAAGTTGAATATATTACTTTATTATATATATCTCACCTTGTTCGATAAAATAAATGGGTTTTGTGAATTTGGAACTTTATTTCTTTATGAAGATTGGCTATGCACCATAAAACTCAAGTAAGTGGTTAATCCATTATTAGATTTCTTTTATTTTGTTTTGTTCTATTAAGAATTAATTTATTTTTTGGCAGTATTTGAAATGTATAAAGGAATTATATTTTCTGAAAAAACATGTCAGAAGCGTTATCTCATAGGGGCATTATTTGTTCTTTGGTTTATCGTAAAATGTAAGATGCATATGGCTAGTTTGGACTGAAAAGTAATTCGGTTACATGTTTATCATGTTAATGTTAATTGTTTTAATTTTTGTTTTGGAACAAAATTTGCTTTCATATAATTCGGTAAATGTGCATATATGTTAATATAAAATTAACGAAAGGGTGCATTGTGGGATCATCGTACATATAGTAACTTACTTCCTTTTGTTACATTTTTTAGATGTCGACATTGTAGGATCATCGTGCACATATGTTTTTAGAAGGCGTTCACATATGTTCCAATGAATTTGACGAGAAATCACATCGTGCACATATGTTCTTAGAAGGATACTCATATCTTTTAACGAAATTGATGAAAAGTGAAGCATGCATGTATGTTCTTGGAAGAGTGCACATAAGTTTTTAGAAGGCATCCACATATGTTTTAATGAATTTGATGAGAAAGCCCATCTTGCACATATGTTCTTAGAATGGTACTCATATGTTCTAACGAATTTGATGAAAAGTGAAGCGTGCATGTATGTTATTATAAAAGTGCACAAATATTTTTGAATGCCGAGCAAATTTATATTTAACAAGATACATTTGTATCTGAATTGTATTTTATTTTATATCAAATTTTGCGTATACTATTTTATGTATTGGTTTGTTATAAATTTAGTGGTTATATGTATGTTTTTATGTTTTTGATTAAAAATTTCAAAGTTTGAGGAATGTACATTAGAAACATATGTGCAATTATCATTTAAAAAATATAAGTTCGTTGTCTTATCGATTGTGTGCAAAAAAAACATATGAAAATAACAATATTTGAAAAAAACATATATGCACAATTTTTTTAAACGTCTATGCTACATTTTTTTTAATTCTGAAATATAAGAGATTTAAAAAACGTTTTTTATTTAAAAAAAAGAAAAAAAGAAAAAGATTTGATTGACTAATATACTTTTCTCAATTAAAAGAAAACATTTAATATTTATTAAATTTTGATTGGTCGAAAGAAGTTCTGTAAAGTTTTGCGCTTAAAATGAGTTCTCAATATAATGCGCCCTTATATATATATATATATATGTATATATATATATATATATATATGTATGTATATATATATATATATATATGTATGTATATATATATATATATATATGTATGTAT